>WUQG02022759.1:0-11357 GCA_011317285.2 Androctonus mauritanicus | reverse complement strand
GATTCCTTATTGGAAGAATTTAATACCAGATTTCAAGAATTCTATGAATTGGAGACAATCTGTATGTTTTTTATTAACCCTTTCTCTCACGCTGAAGATGATTTGACTAATAAAATCACAACATATTTTAATATTTCCAATAAGGAAGACTTAAAATTAGAAATTATTAATATAACAAATGATATTGAATTAAAAGCACAACATAATAAAGAAAATTTTTGGAATTTAACGAATCCAGACAGCTTTCCATTGTTAAGATGTGCTCTAAAATTGAACTCTCTTTGCGTGTCGACATATGCTTGTTAATCTTTGTTTTCTAATATGAAATATTTAAAATTAAAGTATCAGTCAAGCCTCACCAACACTCATTTGGACCAATGTCTAAGAACTGGGAATTCTACTGATGTGCCACATTACAATCAGTTGGCTGCAGATATGCAATGTCAAATATCGCATTGATTATTAATTTTATGATTGTGTTTTTATTTATTTTGTATTAAAAAATATGTAATAAATATATTGAGTTGAAACATTGTTTTTTTTTTTTTGGTCTCAGAAAATAATTTGGGACATAGTTGCCCTCTGAGCTCTGGCATTTCTGAAATATGCCCTCTTAGCAAAAAGGTTGCCGACCCCTGACATATAATATTGTAATCTTATAATAAACATTAACTTTTGTTTAAAAATTGTAGAAGGGAGATTTTATATGAATAAACATAAATGATGTTAAATTTCAACAATTACATGATTAATTGCAACATAGAATGCTCTTCCCTGTTTGCAAACAGGAAAGAACATTGTCTTATCAAATGCTAATCTATCAAAAATTGTACAAATAATTTTAAACAGTATGATAGCAGAATGTTCTAGCAATCGATATGTAAAATTACACAATATATTGTGGTAGTATTTCAAGATGATGTTGATTATGCCAAAATTTTCTCATTTTATAATCAAAACTTTTTGTTCAAATATGTAAAATAAGAAATTTCTAATTGATCCAGTTATGAAATACATTACAAAATATAGTATATAGAGTTATTTCAGTGCTTTTAGGGGTCAAATAACAGCAATATTGAAGTTATGATTCACACATGACTTTTGTTTGTAACATGAAGATTACTTGTATATGAAACTTTTGCCATATTGATAAATTTTTTTAATGCAGGAGAAAAATGAAATAATATGAAATTGCAATAAAATTTCATTTAATCTATATTTTAGAATAAATAATTTAGCAAATAAGAAATAATAGATTATTCTGAGTAACAAGAAATTAGCATACAGGTAGTTCTTGGTTTATGAGTTCCCAGGTTTCCAATTTTCAAATATGAAGTTTAAAAAAATTGAAAATATAAACATTAATTGCAATAAATAAATTCTAAACATTCACAAAAAGGCATTTAAACCCACATACATTAGCTTATACAATATAGTACAATTTGTTTTGTAACAAATTCCATTATCTACTTCGAAATTGAAAAATTTAAAATGACAGTGAAGAAGCAGTAGTCTGAGAATAGAAGTATTTACATAGTATGCCAATATATTATGTATATTATATTTAATATGGCATATTATGTAAATAGCTTCTATTCTTGGATTGTGCGTATGATAGTAGTACATCTCATTAAAGCTCATCTACTTTCTGTCAATGTTAAAGAATTTTTAGTCTTCATTATTATTAATATGACACACACACAATTTCTTTATTATAATAATTTGCTTGATTTTAAAGCCTATATTTCATTTTTTTAGATAGATAAATCATTGTTTAATCATAAATTATTGATTTTACTGATCTTAATTTTTTAAGATCAAATTTCCTTGTCGAGAACAAAACTCCAGGTTTTAACTTTGTCTATAGAAATCGATTCTTAGTTTACAGGTTCTTACATAATTAATTTGCTCCATGAACATATTAGCTAAAACTACCTGTATATAATTTAAAAATTTTGAAAATTTTTAGAAGAAAATATATTTTTGTAATTCCATACTAATTGTGTATTGTATCCTTTTAATAATTAAAAATTTATAAAAAAATATTATCAGTTATGTATATTTAATCATATTATTTAATAAAACGTGTTAACTACAAGCGCTACTGAGCAATAGAAAACGTCTTTCAAACAACCTTTATTATAGGAGCACTTTCGGCACATTCGCCATCGTCAGCTATTCTAAAATACAACGTTCGAGAACGATACAGCATTCTTTAGATACAATCTGAAATTTAAACATTTGAAAATAGAATTTTCAAATGTTTAATTTTCATTTTTGGATTCGGAGTTACAGAGCAGTACTATTTTTCTTGTAATTTGTTTTTACACAAAACCAACAAATTACATGAATACCAATACTGGCTTAATCATTGACTAGTTATAGAACTTCTTTATTCATAAAAAATTTTAGTGAGCATACACATGCCCATCTAATAACCAATACATCAACACAGTCTTAGTTGTGTAGTCGGATGTCTCCTACACAACTCCGCAAGAAGAGATTAAGAACCACAATCTTTAGTTCCTGCATCTCTTGCTTTTTCTCTTAGGATTCAAATCTCATAGTCATCCAAACCACATCTAATTTATTCTCACTCTATTCATATGATGATGATGAATAAAAATTTTTTAATGCATGACAGAATTTCTTTATTATTGTTGAATTTGTAAGTTAAAAATCCAATAATTTTTAAAATAATTTGTTTTTAACAAAAAATTCAATATATCAATCTATTTATTATATAATTTCTTTCACTATTCATGACTTCTTCTCAACATTTTAGCAGTTTTTCAATCCCTTTGTGGTTCTAAAGTGGTTTTTGTGAGCAAAAAAGTCAGCAACCAATTTCTTAGGTCTCTGTCATTGTTAAAGAAAACTGCTATCAAATTGTTGGAGAGAGATTGGAAGAGATGGAAACCTGATGGAGTGAGATTTGGAAAGTAGGGTATGTAGAGTAGAACCTCCTTCTAAATTCTTAAATAGCTGTGTGAGATTTGCTGTATGCAGTTATGGTTGTTATGCTGCAGGATCACATCCAAGAATGCATGTCAGGATGGGGTTGTTCAACCACTCTTTTCTTTTTTTTTCATACTGGTATAAAGATATCATTTCTCAACTAGAGAAAAGATTAATGTTGAATTCAAATCAGACAATGACAGGTGAACAGAGCCAGAGAATTATCTATCATAAATGCTTGAATCATTTTATAAATTTAATTCATTATTTTCCTCTGTGAAGGAGACAAAATTCACTTCTCAACTTCATTAAATTTAGTAAAATCAATTATAGGGTTCCTTCTCTTTTCCTCTAATATCCTCTTATGCCCTTTTATCCATATGCTCTATTCTTAATACTTTTTTCTTTGTTATTTTAATATTTTGTATAATAAAATAACCCATAAGAATATTATACAAAGCAATTACATTTTCAGTTTTTCAATCCTCTTCTCTTGACATGAATTTTTTTTTTGAAAACTAGCTTTCAATAGTTTTACATAACAATAATTTAATTGTTGTTATGACATAGACATCAGAGTCAAAATTACCAGTAATAATAATAATAATGTCTGAAAAATCAGCTTGCCAGATAGTCTTGATAGTCTAGTGGTTATGACATCTGGTCCGTAATCTGAATGTCCCTGGTTTGATTCCAGGTTAAGGCAAGTTTTTTCTTCAGATAAATTAATTAAAAATTATAATTTAACTATTAATTCGTAAATGACACTAATACTAGTCAAAATTATTTGAAATTATTAAAATTCCACTATAATCAAGGCTTTTTACACAATATTAAGATCTATTTGATTATTATCCCTTCAATTTAGGCTTAAAAGTGTGTGTCAAAGATATAAATATTCTAAGATTTGTTATAAAAATTTTTGAAACATAATAAATTTATATGTTAAGCCATAAATCTAAAGTATAAATATAAAATAACATATCTGCTTTAAAATGTAGTTATTCAAATATTGCTGAATATTGCTGTATTTTAAAAATGTTATGATAAATAAAATATGTTTATAAATTCAAACTGCTGTTAAATGCTATAATTTATCAAATTTTAAAGTCAAGTAAATATAAGCAGAGTCAAATAACTATATCAGCTTTATATAAGGTTTTTCTTTGTAATCATTTCTCTGTGTTGCAGATGGATTTTAAATTGTTTTCAAACAATTGAGAATCCGTCTGTACTATTAACAATTTTATTTCTCTGCACTATTTCCACACATTCATTATTAATATCTGTTTAAGTCTAACTTGTTCACAATAACAGCACTTTCCTGTTTCATACTAAATTTTTGCCACCTTGGCCTTTTTATCTTTGATTTTTCAGTATTCTAGATGATTTTTATTAATTTGATTTTTGTAGATATAAATTGGGATTAAATTGATTTTAATCCCAATTTATATATACATCACAACCAACTGATCATTCTGACTGATGAGAGTAGTGTTCAAAATGACAATTGATAGTATGGGCTCAAACCATTAAATAATTTCTAAGGGATGTGACCTGGATTCAAGCCCAAGACCTCTGAATAGAAAGCTGTAGTGTTTCCAGATAGCTAATCCATCTGACAACAGAATAAAATAGGATTAAATTAAAATATACATTAAATTTCAGACCACATATTGAATCTACCATTTTGAATTCAAAAACCTTGATGAAAGTTTTTTTGAATTTCTAGATTTTCAGATTCCTAATTTGTAACCCCAGAATCTCTATTTAGTCAACAACCAAAAATATCTGCTGAATTTTAAGCTTCCATATTGGATCTGCCATTTTGAATTAAAAAAAAAAACTACTGTCATATTCATAATCTCTAGCTCCCAAAGTCCCCCTTTTACTGATTTTAGTCAAAATATAGATAGCATTAAGACACTTAGATGATTGAGAAACACTTAGATGGTTGAGAGATAATATATGTTAATCCATAAAATAAGCATTAGAAATTTAGCTTCCCCTTTTTGTTATACTTTGGGATGAAATTTAAAGTTGTTATATTTTTTCTGAACCAGTTCAATGGTCCTTCTATAGTGTGTCAAAATTTCAATTTTTTTGGTCTTACAGAAGTACTCAAATTCATGCATACATACATACATAACCCATAAGCATTTTATATATTTATAGATTATTATAATTCCATATTTAAATTTACTATCATTAAAATCATATTTTAAATTAATATATTATTAAATAATTAGTCTAAAATACAGTACTTGCTGCAATAAATCTGTTTTGGATATTTATTGCAGAAAGTACTGTATTTTAGACTTTAATTATTTACTAATTAAGGAATGTGCTAGTTCAAGTAATTTTCAATCAATTAATATATTCTAGAGAATTATAGCATTTGCTAATATTAATATTCTTATTTGTATGTAACTAGTGAAATACTTTAACTTTCAACTAAGGATAACAATTACTTAAAATATATTTGTAGAAAATAAATGTTTCTTCTTGATTTGAGAGTATTTTGTATTTAATTTTAATATTCCACAATTGAAATCCTTAATTTTGAAGTGATTGACAGTTACAGAAGTAATAATTTTAAAAATTCAAATTTTGTATTATAAAATACTTTATTCACTAAAACGCTTTCGGCTTAATCAAGCTCACTTCAATAGTTACAAATTGCTAATCAGTTGTACAGTGCGTTCTATTTTTTAATCGTTCTAGAATATCTTAACATAAAATATAAAATTTAAATTATCCAGTCTATATTACAGTTCAGTTTCTATGCTTCATCATATCATTACTTATAATTATACTAATACCCTTTAATTTTTTATTTACAATTATTATTATTAATTCAAATTTTGATTTATTTAGAAAATATGAAATACAACCATATAGAACAGGGCTGTCCAAAAGGCAGCTTGCCAAGCCATTTTGTGCGTCCTGTGAGGCTTTCACGATTTGTGATATAATATTACTTTTTAAGGTTTTTTTCACTTTTATTTATTACTTTTTTTAAGAGATTAATAAAAAGAATTTAACATATTTATTGGGTACAATCTGATAAATATAATTTTGTAATAAGGTTTGTTAATTTGGAAATAAAATTTGTTTCGAAAAAGTATTTATATAGTTTACGTAGACCGCAGCTACAAAAAAGCCCCCTCTTTTTTTTAATAGCTGCGGCCCTCCATATCTCTAATAATGATGGTTGCAGCCCTTTGGTTCATTATAATTGGACAGCCCTGATATAGAATATATTTCATGAAATAGATTTTAATTTATATTACAATTTAATTAAAATTACAATCCTTTTGTTATAATACAGTTCCCTTTTTGAAGGTTAATAATAATTATGATTACAATAAAATTCTGTAAATAAATAATTTTACTATTTTGATGTTTATTTCAAGAAATAATGCATATTTTTCTTTTAGTTTTAATAGATATTTTAGATTTTTCAATTTAAATATTTTTGAAACTGTATTTTTATATATTTTGCAATTACAGAAATAAAATAGGATATTTTATTTATTTTAGGATTGGTGCTGTTTATCACAAAATCAATTATGTGGCTTGCAGATGACAAATCATCTCATCAAAAAGAATCTGTTGTGGATGGTAAACAACACAATCCTTCTTCTCCACCACTGGAAGGAGGAGAATCTCTTTGTGACTTTTATTTAGAAGGGTATTATTTTGTTATGTTTTTATATTTTATTATTACTCTCTCTGGCCTTTGTATACAACTTCAAATATGAAATATGATAGTTATTGCCATATAATATTTAATAATTTAATTATATATATATACTTTTTTGGTAGCATTTCAATATAATTTATTTATAAATTTTAGTTATAATGATTAAAATCAAATTTGAATTAAAAGTATGCCATCTGTAATTAACAATGGAAACTAGAAATTTAAACTATTTTATAATTTTTAATTATAGAAATTTCCATTTCTAAAATTCTATAATTAAAAATTTCTATAATTTTTAATAATAGAAATTTAAACTATTTTTTAATTTTTTTAATTCAATAATAATAAAAAAAATTTAATAATTTAATAAAATAATAAAAATAGTAATTTATTTCCTATATGTGGCTTATTTATTTATTTACTTTTTAATGTGAACTGATTAAAGGATACTTTATAAAATTTATAGGGATTATTTAATTCTTTTAATATGTATTAATTTTAGATCATTTCATGGAAAAACTGATAAGCAGTAATTTATGCATTTGAAATGCATTATTTAAGTAATGAAATCTTGAAATCTAATTTTTTCTGACTGATGATGAATTCTTCATTCTGATTTGAGGAGTTTTATTTTCTAACATACCAAATCTAAACTTTTAAGCCTAAATTTAACTGATAATAACCAAATAATTGTAATACTGCTTAAAAAGAGTTTGATTATAATTTATAATCAAGATCTATTTTAGCAGTATTAGGATTCATCAATTATATCAGTATAATCAGGGTTTTTAGGCAGTATTAGAATTTATATCCAATTTAGATGAATCTTATTTCTCAATAAGCTGATTTTGTTTTCAAAATCAGCTTACTAAGATTAAACAATCTATTTATAGGATAAGGTTTTATGATGATGATAGAAATAAGATCATCCTTGACTTATGTCAACTCATATTTATGACAGTGATGTAATTGATAAATCCAATTCATATACCAACTCAATGGATAGCTGTAGCAATGGGTACAAAATCTACACAAAAAAAATTAATTAAATTATATATAATGGATTGCTGTAGCAAAAACATATTCTTTTTATGCTTAGTTCTTGCAGTTTTATATTTTTTATGTTTAATGCAATAATGTAGTTTCCTAATAAAGATTAGCAATAGAAGTATCCGTATCTGTATATAAGTATCTGTAAATTTTGGGCATTTTTCAACTTCTAACTATTTTGACTTATGATGGAGGGGTTGGATTCAAACCCATCTGTAAGTTGAGGACTATCTATAGTAATTAAATTATGTCTAAGCCAAATGTAAAATGAATGCTGACAGTACCTATCAAATCAAACAACATAAAATAAAAGCACTCCAGTTGAGGGAAGGTTGTTATAAAGTTTTTTTATTTAGACAAAGAGCCTACTTCTGTTCCAGAAATGCATTTCAAATTCTGATTGTCCGATGTCAGTCTAGAATGTGTGTAGTCTAATATACAGAAATAAAATAATAAGGTTTGAATATTGCACACTTTTTTCAAAACTAGATTAATTATTCAAAATTTTCCATTCTATATATTTCTTATTGTCAGTTCTGAAGTTGTTATATCTTTTAATTTTTTTAATAAAGTTTTTATATAAATATTTTCAATAATTTTTGTATATTTTTAAGTATACATCCTACGTGAAGAAATTTTAAAATATTTCAGATTTTAAATTAGATATTTTAATTGATTAATATAACATTGAATCTAATATAGTATTGTAGAAAATGTTTTTAGTATCATTTTAAAAAATCTTTTACTATGTATTTTATGTGATTTCATTAAGCAGAAATATGGAAAAATTTATAGGGATAAATTTTTGTTAGAAATTTAGTTTTATCAGCATAGTTTCCTTTTAAGATATATTGTTTAATTTTTATAAATAATAATTTATACATTATTTTTATTTCTGATGGATTAAAAATTTTAATTTTATTTATAAACAAATTGGAATTTGATTTTGATATTGTAGTTATAAAATAAAAATAATAATTATATTATATAGATTTATAAATATTTTAGTTTCATATTGAAAAAATTTAAGACATTAAGTTATTTAAATATATTAAAACCTCACTTTGCATTGTTTCAATTTGCATTATATCCAAAGTTATAAAATAATTAAGACAATATTATATTTTGAGAAATAAAATTCTTTATTTGTGTCATTTGGAAATTTTTTCCTTTAATAACATAATAATTTGAATTATGTATTCAATTACTACTTTCAATATGTTTATACATGTACTTTAGATGCCAAGTATGTATATTCAAACAAAATCTATTTACTTTGATAGTCATAATCCTTGAGAGACTAGTAAAATCATATTCCCAATATTTTTTTTAATCTCTGTTAGTGAACCAGATATAGCACAATATGGTATAATAAAATTTTACAGATACAGTTACATTACATTAAAATAAATATAATATTTTATCTAAACACAATGTTTTTTTTATTTAAGTTATTAAATCTTCAGTGCTAAGTTACTTGACTGTTTTATGTCATCAATGTGGCAGCTAGTGAAAGAGACATGCATAAAGTTTTTATCCTGTTTTTATTATATATAATTGGCACTTATATAGAATAATAGTTTTTTTTTTTCCTATTCATTTCAGTTCTGTCTTTTATTTTATAATTCAGAAACCAAATTAGAGTTACAATTATTATTTTTTTAAACAACTTATTTATTGAAAATAATAGTATTAATTAACTATTTTTCATATTTTAATAGGTTCTTATAATTATTATATTTCAATATGCATTGTATTTTTATGAATTAATCCTCATTACAAAATAAGATTTGGGTGAATTGAATTTTTTTTTTTTATTTTAAAAAATTATAAAGCACTCTAAGAAATGGAAACTTTACACTGGCAGAAATTAATACATGAATTATAAAGCACTTATTTAAAATATAAAATGATATTTTAAATTTCCTGAATTTTATTTTTAATAAAAAAATTTATTATTAGACTTTTATTTCAAGTTAATAAACACAAAAAAAACAAGCACTTTTAGCAGTTAAGATGTTTAATATGAAATGCAAACATTTTCAACAGCCTCCAGCTGCCATCATCAGGCTTACATTAGAACATTCGTTAAAAAAGAATAATGAAAAAGAACAAATTTAGAAAGATCAGAACAGAATGTTACTATGGTGACAACAATATTAAGTTAAATATAATAATTACAGAGCCGGGTGGATAAGAAAATACATAGAAATAAATAGGATTGAAAAACAAGTAAATAACAAAAAATAAGGTTAATACAAAATAAAGTAGACATAAAAAGCAGTATGAACTAGATCTTCCCAGACTGTTTTAATAGATATGTCCATGCTGGAGGTAACTCAGCAGGTCTGTCGTTTATTAGGTCTTGTTTCTGCTTCCTCGTTAAGATTTCAACAGTCTCTTGAGTAAAGGTTGGGTTGGCCTAGTAATCGGTTTTAAGATTTGGTCACTGCTCCAATCTATTTGAACATCTTCACTGTAGTGAAGATGTTCAAATAGTGATTACACCAAATAGAAACACGCAGCTTGTGGTGTTACATAAGCTAATTCTTAAGAGTTTTTTCTGTTATATAGATGGATAATCTGTGAATGAATTAGTTGAAACTACAATCACCAATATCAAAATGGCATCTATGAAGGAGAAAGCCCAGTGTATTTTGTAGTGTCATAAAACAAAATTATCAGTAACAGATCAGCAAAACTTCAGAAATGAATATGAATGAGATCCATCAGACATTAAAAGCATATCAAACTGAACTAACTTTGCTTCACTGACGAAAATCATTAAAAGCATCAAAGTTGCATAGTTTAAAGGGATTGGCAGTATTGGTGATCTTAAAAAAACTGGTAGACTTAGTGTGAGTGATAAGACTGTTGATGCCATGTATGATGCTTTTCAGTGCAATCTTCATAAATATATTCATGCTTCAAATGAACTTATGAATGTATCTCAAAGCACAGCGGTTAAAATTTTGCATAAATGGCTTCATTTATATGCATATAAATTGAGGATCATTCAAACCTTGAAGCCAAACAATTGTCTCTGATATGCTACTTTTGCTACAGAGATTTTGCAATCAATTGATGAAGACAATGATTACCTTAAAATTTGTGTGTTTTTTTGATGAAGTTTTTCATACCTCTGATGGAAGGTAAAAAGATAATGTCCAAATTTGGGGAGCAGAGAATCCATGTATTATTTTAGAAAAAGAAAGAGATGGTCTTAAAATGAATGTTTGGTATGACCTAATGTACAACAAAGTCATTAGACTTTTCTTTTTTTATTAGCCCACCATTTCACCATTTCAGCAAATGTTTATCTTGACATGATATAGCTATGTTGCACCTCAGTCAGAAGATAATGGTAATTTAAATAGACAATTTAGTTACAAAAAGTGATGAGTAATTTTGCAATAACATAATATATATTTGGGTATAGTTGTTCATCAGTTCTTGGATATATTTCCAATCTGATGAATTATAAACGTACATATACATTATGTTCTCTGTATATGTATGTTTATAATATCGAATTATTTGTGTTCGAATGTTTGATTTAAATTTAAAAGGTTTATGTATTTTAAGAACTTTTACAACTGATGTTTTTTAAAATTTGATTGTCTAGAATAGTTAGTTCGTGAAT
>WUQG02022748.1:0-10973 GCA_011317285.2 Androctonus mauritanicus | reverse complement strand
GTGAAGGACGGGGATCACCGTGCCAGGCCCAGCATTCCAAAAAAAAACTTTTGAGGAATTACCAGATCTGGGACGCGAACCCGGGTCCTCCTGCGTTGCACGCCGACAGCGTTACCAGTCACCCATCTGGCCATTATCTTTATGTATTAATGTGCATGAGTAAAGAGACTGCCATTTTCTAATGTTGCCTCAGGTAAAAAATATTTATTTCCGGCGATTATAATAAACAAAACTATCAACTGCCACTAGCAAGTTAGCTTTAGTAGTGACCAAGCAATTGTTATTTGTCCAATAGCTGATGAATAAAGATATACCTAAACCTGTATTAAACATGTTAAACTAAAATCGCAATAAAAATTAAATCAGAAATATTGAATTATAAACATCAAAACAATTAAGACATTTTAAGGGATCAACTCTGCATTCTTGCCAGAAGTACATGGATACTATAAAATTAAAAGGAACTATCCAATCAATTAAGCATTAAATCCCAAAATGAAGTTAAAATTTTCAACGAAAAGAAGTCCTAAAATCATAATTCTAAACAATCTAAATTAGGATCAAGAAAATCAAATTCCATAGTTATTCTATATTCAAAATGAAAACTTTAGCAAATTAAAAAAAATTCCTTCAATAAACGTATTTCGTACCCCTTAACTGGTATTCATTTCACTATTTGCACTATTTTCACTATCTCAAAATCCTGTTAATGCAAAAATTAGTGCCACTCGGTACATCTTTATCTTTCTCTCACAAGAAATTATCAGTGCTGTGGATTCGGTTTCATTGCAATTAAATTCGGTATTTTCTTTAAAAATATATTCATTGTTCCCAGTTGAATAATCTTAATCGTTTCTACAAATACAAGAATCGCTTCAAACACTTATCACAGAAATTTTTATCAGCTAAAAAAGTTGAATAAAACCATCCAGCAATTACTAATTTTCCAATATGTACTTGAGTCAAAATTTCCGATTTTGCTATGGTTTTTCAGAAATAATCAACAGAATATGGACAGTAACTCTAATTACTATATTGACAACACCGATAATAATTAATGCTCTCGGAATTTCACAGATAAATTCTCCAAGGTATAAAGCAGCATCCTTTCTTCTTCTCATAAGGGCTAGTTTAACACCTTTACTAATATTTTGATAGCTAAAAAATTATTTAAATAAATTTTATCCTTGTTAAATTAAAAAATTTGATTAAACAGAGATTTTAATAATTAGAAATACTTTTTTAAGAGAGATATGCTAACAACATTATGTTAACAGATCATTAAATACACTTTTTATTTTTCATCTGATTGAATCGAAACTGTCCAATATTAAGTAATATAAATATTTACATTTCAAACTTGTTCGAAGTGCGTTGGAAAATGCAATCTGTAGAAGAGTTCACGATGAAAGGTTGAATAAATCCAATAAATCTGTATTGGTTCTTATGAACCAAAACTTTATGATATCTTAGATAACGTGAGGAAAATATAATTCCAGATTTGTATAAAACGATGCGATACATAGAGGCATTTCTAGAGAAAACAATAATGTATTCTATACTCTTAATTTAGCAAAAGTGAGTTAAAATTTTAAAAGAATCTAAGTGATTAGGATATTTTTATATTCCAAATTTGGTCGAAGCAATTCAACAATATGTTCTGAAGAAGTATTTAATGTAGATGGGATCAAATTTATTTATATCTCTTTTATTTGATTCGATTGCTTCAAATTTTCAGAGATTCTAAAATTCTCTAAGAAATACGTATAATGCAAATTTTATCGATATCGGGTGAATGCTGAATTTGAGAATCAAAAAAAGAAGAAAAAATTTTTTTGCCGATTTCTGCTATTTTCAAACTGGTCTCTGTACTTTTATTAGTTCGCTTCGAAGTTTCGATTTTGGAATCCTGTATTTTAGTGAACACTTTTTTCAAATATTAATGTGATATTTAGCCTATAATATTTAACTCTTAGCATAAAGTACGGTAAATTCAATTTCGGTCGAAATGCTTCTTATAATAAAAAAAAAAATCACTGGTTAATGAATTAAATATTGTTACTTTCGTACCTCGAAATTTGATCCAGAGTACGAATAATTACTCATGGATAGTTTTATCAAAATCTTATCATTTATTTCTATTTTATTTTTTATTTTTTTAATTTCATGACAGATTGTATGAAACTTTGAAGAAATGGGTCCGGCATCATTATGATTGTTGTGATTAAGGAACCAAAGAAAGAGAGGTTCTACAATTTCTTGATCAAATCATTAAACAAGCTACATTAAAGAAAGACAAGTATGAATTAGTTTTTTGGAAATAATATGACGTTTATGCATAAAGTGTTATCATGCAATATCGTAAATTTATTTTAAAAAATATTTATTATTTATATATTAGTATGTAATAAATCATGCTATTCATTATTCTATTCGTTTCCTTCGTTATCAGTTTATGTTGTATGACATTTTTATAATAAAAAAGAAAACGAAATCGTTTAAATGAACACAGAAAAGAATAACAGCTATTAAGAAAAATTATATATTTATCACAGTAATAAAGTGGATACTCAAATATTAACAGTGCTGGATGTTTACTGTAATATGTAAATAAAACTGGGCATCCCAGTAATAGTACTGCTTATTTAATGCAGAAGTAAAGGTATTCAAACCAGCATATGTACTAATACAGGGATGCTCAAACCGCGGCTCTCCATTGATTTATTGGCTGCCTGCATTACTATGTGTTGTTATAAACAAGTCACACAATCAACATAGTATTATTTGTAATTTTGAACAATGCATTTTCAAGTAATATTTTTCTGATATAAAATTATTTTTAAAGTAGATCGATAATAATATTTTTAAACAATAGGGAAAATAATAATAGCCATATTTTTAATAATAAATACTTTTTTTATTTTCGCTGTATTTATGTGTATGAAATAGGTAATTTAAAAAAATTGTACTTGCGTTCAAGATAGCACTGCCGTTTAACTAATGAACATTTAGAATTAATTTTGCTTTTGGCCGCTACAAATGTCTGATCTAACATCAAAATTTATTATTCAATGCAATACCACCCATCTAATTAAAAATTGTTTGTTTAATTTTGATTATGTTTCTTGGTAACATGCAATTAATAAACATGATTTGACATAAACTTTCGTGGTTTATTTCGATGGGCCTCCTATCAGTTACATTGAATTTATGCGGCTCTTGGTGTTAACAAATCTATGCATTTCTGTACTAATAGAATGCGTAGCTGCTCAATGTCTCGTATGAGAGCATCCATATTTAGGCGATTGCCGATAACATTTTTACTAAACTGAAATAACTATAATTAAATGAAATTCGAAATATTTAGATTACTCAAAACTTTTCAAAGCAGAAGTTTGTATTAAGGAAAATAAAAATCAAACTTTAGCGACATCGTTTCATACCACTATGCTAATATAAGTTAATCAAATTAATTACAGTATTGTAATATCAATAATTATAGAGATTTATCGAATTCAAGTGTAATTTTGCCAATCGGTAATTTATCTAAAACAAAAAGTTTATTTTTTTAATGAATCTAGCTGATACAAGCTAGAATCATTAGTAAATTTATGATAACAGCTAACTGAAACAGAGTGCACATTTTCAATGCATTCACGTGGAAAAATTGTTTGAAAATTTGTTCTATGTTACTATTAAAAATAAAAAACTGATAATTATTTTTTAACTGTTGCTTTTTAAATAATGTAGACAATATTTTATATTTTTAATGAATATTTAAATGTTTAATTTTATCCTTTACAGATATGAAGATACTTCATCAAAATATAAATAGATTTTATCGTTATTTAGGAAGATTCATAGCCAGACATCCATTATATTTTTTATTCATACCATTACTTCTCAGTTTTCTCTTATCTCTGGGAATTTTGAGTATTTCATATCAAAGAAATCCGGAGTTTCTGTTTAGTCCTACAAATGGAAGAGCATTAAAAGAGCGTAAATTGGCAGACAAATATTTTTTCTTAAATTTATCAACTGAATATGATCCAAGTAGGCTAACTGATGCAGGAATGTGTCTTAGTATCATCCTCAAACCAAAAGATGGAAAATGTATTTTGCGACAGCATATTTACCAAGAGATTCGCCTGTTAGATAAAACAATCCGAAATTTTACTATAAGATGGCGAGATAAAGAATTAAATTACAGCCAAATATGTCCAACTAATTTCGGAAAATGTTTCGAAAATCCTGGTATTTTTGATGATAAATTTATCAAAGATTTTCAAAAAGGTGTTTTTTCCATGAAGTATCCAGTGGAAATAGATTTTAAAACATATAAAGTTACTCCTTACGTTTCGAATTTTGGAGGGGTAATAACTGACAGGAATGGATACATTAAAGAAGCTCTAGCTTTTAGATTATATTATCCAATCAGTTCGGGAAATAAAAATGCAGTGGATATTTCTCAACAATGGCACTTACAACTAAAATATAAAATTCAAAATATGAAGTTTCGATACATTGATCTTGCAGCGACACTCTTGGATTTTGGAGAAGTTTCGAAAGAATTTACTGAAAACATATTCTCTTTAGGCAGTCTGTCTATTTTTTCGATTCTTCTGTTTTGCATGTTGGCATGTATGACGACCGATTGGATTCGAAGCAAACCGTGGCTTGGACTATCTGCATTTGTTTCTTCAGTATTAGCTACAATTTCTAGTTTTGGTATGATGATGCTTTGTGGAGTAGGGTACATCGATGTGAATAACGCCTTGCCATTTTTGATGATAGGTATGTTTACAAATATTTTTCTAAGAAAATGTTTAACGTTTGTAATTAAATATGCAGTGAAATGATAAATTTTTCTAATTTGATATGAAAAATAAACGCTTTAATTAAAATTTTAATTGTAATTATAAAATTGTAGTTAATAGTTTTAAAATTTGAATTATAAAATTAAATGGCCGCCTTAAAATAATCTGATTGCATCTTTTGTTAGAAACATAGTAATTTAACTTTTTCATTTATTTAAAAAAAAAAATCTTATATATATGCAAATTCGACATTTCTGATGTCTAATATTAAGATATCTGGAAGGATATGAATTAGCTATATTTTACAGAGCCAATGTTGAGGCAATTTTAAATAAATACTGTATTATTGATCAGAATTACAACTTAACATACTTGGATAATAACCTAATTGGAAAAATAACGACTTTAAAAACCGAAGGGGACTTATAAAACTTTCCCTTCGTGCCTTTCATCATAAAGTATGAAAAGACAAGAGTTTTTATCATGCCTCAGAAAAATGTATATGTTCGTATTGTAATAACAATGAAACAAAATCGCGTATCAATTTGTACGTATTTTGTAAGCCAGTACCAAACATTTTCTCTTTATAACGTAATGTTGCCTTTCTATGCGATCAGAGGCGTAACTAGGATTTTAGCGCCCATGACAGATATATAGCTTGGCGCCCTTGGACTGTTCTTAAGGCGAATTTACAATATCCCTTAAGAGATTCTGGCGCCCATGGACTGTTGCGTCCTTGGCAACTGCCCAAATGCCAACGCCTAGTTACGCCTCTGTATGCGATATACGAAAATAAAATTAATCATATTATTACTATTATTTACAAATCAGTCAGTGAATTGATCTCAAAGATGCACACATTAAATTGACTAAGGTTTTTTTTTATTTTAAGTAAAAAATAAAATATTACTAGTTAACTGATGATACGAGACTCCGTACAAAATTGGAGTACAATAGAATATAGTGTTTTAAATCATTAACTGTTTTATTTGTAAATTAAATAACTTTCACCATCTTTCAGGTATAGGTATCGACGATTCCTTTCTAATTTTGGCAGCTTGGAGACGATGTGCTTCTCATAAAGAAGTCGCAAGTAGGATGGAAGCTACGTATTCCGAAGTGGCTCTATCGATTACTATTACCTCACTCACCAATATAATCTCTTTCACGGCTGGAATCTTCACGCCTTTTCCAGCCATCAGTATTTTCTGTACATACGCAACTGTGGGAATATGTTTCGATTTTCTGTATCAAATGACATTTTTCGGAAGCTGCTTAGTAATAAGTGGATTCAGAGAACATAAGGGACTCCATCCATTCACATGTCGCAAGAAATTAAATGGTAATATAAATTTGAATTTTAAATTATACTTTAATTGTAATATATTCAAATTTTTTTTCTAACGAAACAGATATTCAAAAGTAATGTGTTAGTTAGGAACGATGAATTAATCATATGACGCTATTAGTAATTTGATTTTATGCATTTTTTGATTGCAGAATCAAAATTATGAATTTCAGATTTCAGAAAGTGATCGATATCACCTATGACAACTGAGAGATAATATTCATTAACTTTGAGACAAAATCTTGAATAAAATATTACTGTGTGAAACATATATAAAGTTTTGTAAAGGTCTAATATACTGATGCCCAAAATTTTTTTTCTGGATTCACTTATCTGGAAAAAACATTTCTTGGAACCATTTCGAACGGTGTTATCGATAAAAAATGACAATAATAAATTTGGAATATGAAAAATTTTATTAGTTTTTATATATCACATTTGCAAAAATAAATGAGAAAATAATCTTCATATTTATTTTTGCTTGTGAATATTTTGGAAATTTCGAAAAAAATGCTTGTATTTGAATCTTCTTGTAGACATTCGCTTGCGGTGCAATCGGTTATGGCTCTTTTATATCAAGTTTTCGTTTGGTATAAAAGAGCTTTAACCGATAGCAACGCGAAACAATGCTACAAGAAGATTATAGCTCACTACTTTGCTCCATGTGTCTATCTATGATTAGCCACATAGCGGAAATAGGTGAGACTATGCCGAAAGTGATCGTAAACGTTAACGGTTGCACTTGGTGTAAAAGATCCGCTACACGCAAGCAATTTTAAGGTGTGCAATTCGAGAATGAGATAACTTATTAACAGTGAATTTTTTGCATTCCTTATAGTTCTAGGGACCTCATACACAGTATATCAATATAATAACCATCAAAGTGCATTTCAAATCATAAGTTTTTCTTATATTTACTCTTTAATAAAGAACATTTTAACTCTTTAATAAACAAGTTTACAAAGAAAAACAAAAGAACGAAAGGATAGTTGAAGTTATGAGAACTTCAACTGTTCTTTCGTTCTTTTGATTTTCTTTGTAAGCTTATTTACACCAAATTAATGGCATTTTAGACTTCTTCCACGTGAATAGGAATCCATATTTGGATTCATAAAAGATGGGTGTCACAGGAGGCAACAGGATTTTAGAGATGCTTAGGTGGCGCAGTGCAAAAAAGATTGGGAACCACTGCTTTAGATGAAGAAATTTGCCAATTCCCACATAAAGGAATCAATCATATTGAAAATAACGCAATTTTTTAATCATTTTCAATATGATTGCTATTCTATTCTTCAAACCAATACTAAATACGGTATATATTACGAGAGTGTTTTAAAAACTATGGGGTGCACTCGCCAATTAGGGTTGCTCCAGCCTTTTGCAAGGGGACGCGCATGAATTACCAAAAACATCATTTTTCAGATAAAAAAGGAAAAATACATTTAAATTGATGTCGGAAAAACATGAGTTAGCAAAAAGATTATAAATACAGTACATATATCCATATATCCAGAAACATTTTGGATAAAATATAAAATGTCTATATAAAATAAAACAATATAAAATATAAATATCTATTATATAGAAACTTTCTGGATAATAGATAAAATATCGATCTCATTTAATGACTGAAAAAGAATTGCGAGTACCGATATTTTCCATGTCAGCCGATTTGAGAGAATTTGTGCTGAAAAACCAGTCCATCCATGGCATTAAATATTATTTTGTATTAAACAAATATTCTGTTTTTCGTTTTTTTGGAAGATTTCTTTACTTGTATTAAAACTTATTATAGCAAAATAACTATATACTTTTTATTTATAAGAACTTTATACAAAATATGGTATATTTTTTATAATATTAAATTGTAGCTAGAAAATATTTATAAAATAAGACTGTTATGAAAATGAGAGGCATACCAATTTTTTATGAAAAAAAGGAGGCGCGCACACAGAAAATTTGAAAATCACTCATTACGACATTTTTGATTGCCAGATAAAGTGCAGTAATTCGTATGATTCATATGACTGCTTAAATTATCTAACCTAATCTAACGATATTTATGATAGAGTATATGCTACGGAACACATAAGTAAAACAAAATTAAGTACCTGTTATAAATTTTCAACATTATTACATCATGATTTTTTGTTATTACGAGGAATAGACATTATTAGGAAAACTTTAAAATATTATTAAATATGATTCATAATAAGGTGTCAAATACAATCATTTTAATATTCTGATAGTATCTGTATTTTATTCGATTTCTCATAATGAATGTTTTGTTCTTTATTTCAGGCATTGAAAAATATAGGACAGCCGATAAAGAAGGTGTTATCAATCTCTTTGCATACAAACTTGGAAGTCACTTGAAAAATCCATTATTACAGTCCATTATTCTCACATGGTGTTTTGCTTGTTTAGGAGTGAGTATATGGGGAATTACACAAATAAAAGAAGGATTCGATATCATTCACACTTTACCTGCAGAATCTTCTGGCCATAAGTATATAAAATTCCTCGATAAATATTTCACGAAATATTCTCACAGAATTCATATTATCGTAACTGAACCTGTAAACTATGCGGATAAATCGGTACAAATTCAGATCGAAAATACGCTTAAAAAATTCGAAGCCAATCCTTTCATATCTGGTAGCAACTTTACAGAATCCTGGCTTCGTGCCTATTTAATGTTCGCCAACAGTCCAGTTTCCAAATTTACTTTGGGTGCTTTCAATATTTCAAATAAACAGGACTTCATAGATGGTTTGAGAATATTCTTAAAATTTCCTCAAACCAGAAATTTTCAACGAGACGTAATATTCAACGATAATTACTCGGAAATAATTGTCAGTCGATTTTTTGTCTTATGTGACGAGGTCAAAGATAGAGAAGAAAATAAAATGCTGATTAAAGATATGTGGAATATAGCAGATGACAGCGAAATCCCTATTACTGTATTCAGTTTCTTGTTTTTCTTCTTCGAACAACTAGTTGCTATCAGACCGATAGCAATACAAACTATTTCTATTGCTATAGCTTCTGTCATGATTGTTTTCTTCTTTTTTATATCGGATGCAATAAGTTGTATTTGTATTGCTCTTTCAATTATTCTTACAATAACAGAAGTGATTGGATTTATGGCTTTATGGGGTATAAGTTTGGATATCTTTTCTCTGATTAACTTGATTATGTGCATTGGATTTTGTATAAACTATCCTACGCATGTAACTTACGCTTATCTTACTTGTGATGAGAACAGAATAAACAATCGTCTGCAAACCTCGTTACATGTTATGGGATTACCAATTGTACAAGGATCATTGTCCACTCTCTTAGGTATTAGTATTTTAATGCTAGATTCTTCTTACATGTTTATTGTTTTTGTAAAAGTTGTGTTCCTAGTTATTATTCTGACAGCTTTCCATTCGTTTTTCTTTGTTCCTATTATTCTGGATATATGTGATCGTTATCATTGTTATTTTTATAAATTAAAAAGAAAAGCTTTTGCAAACGATTCACTACAAATGGAAATTTAGTGTTTATATGTAATAACTTTTTAGTAATAATAGCTAAATAAACATTTATTTCAAGATTACATTTTGTAAAATAATTTTATTTATATAACCAAAAAATTTTTCTTCATTCACTCCATGCAAATACTCGAATACCTCGCATAGTGCGATTAATGATTTGCAAAAAATTATCGTTCTAATTGGATCCACCTGATCAGAAATATATTGCAATAAATGACTATTCGTTTCTAAAAGAAATTTTTTCCACTTCTACATTTATTGTATATAGAACGATTTAGAAATATTTGGTGAAATTTGCAGAATAGATGTATCGAAGCATGGCAATGAAAGAAGTCTATGATCATAGATGCACAAATGCTTTATTTCAACAATAAAACAAACTAAGAGAGTAAATCTTCCAAATATCCCCACACTAATATAAGCTTCGCAGCACCGTCCATGGACTGTCAAACAGGCTAAAAAATGCCAAAGCTAAAACGAATCTCATCACATCCATTGGCAATGTGACTCCGGAATATTTTTGCCTCTCCATCTCGCGGTGACTTCTTTTCTGTTTTCTATTTTACTTTTGGTATTTACCGTTTTTCTATTATATTATCATTGTTTATTTTAATTCCTTTAGTTTGCATATTGGCGCAGCTTGATCCCTTGTGCTATTAAACCCCAACCAACCATCCGTCTGACGTGGCGTAGACTAGTGCCATAAGATAACTCTAGAAGAAGCCGAAAGAATTGAAATATGGAGATTGAGCAGATCAAGGCCTGCACTCTTGTCCTGTCCATTCAATTGATAAGAGTAATTTCGTCAAGATGTGCGCTGAATGAAGTGGGGTGGAACTCCATCATGCATGAACAACGTTTATTCACTCACTTTTAATAAAATATACTCCTGCATTTCCACAAAATCATGTTCAGAAATCATTTGTACGTAACACCGTCAGGCCTATCTAGCAGAAACCATGGCTGATGAGATTGTCGGCTAAGTTTCCTGCGCATATATTGCATGAGAACGTATACTAGTAATATGACTGGACAATAATATGACGGTTTGCATACCCATTGAGGCATGTTATGCAAATTTGGAATTGTTTCACGAAAGTTACATCGTCTGTGAAAAATATAACAAACTCAAAGGTCTGTGTAGCCCGTTCCAGGTTCCTCCTGCGGGTGGGGGCCAGAATTCACCCGACGTTTGGCCCGCGTGTCATAAGAGGCGACTAAAGGGCCCCCAATCTTAAGGTGTAAGCTACCGTGCCGAGAAGATGA
>WUQG02022726.1:0-11358 GCA_011317285.2 Androctonus mauritanicus | reverse complement strand
AAACTGCATCAGCAATTAGATGACTATTAAAAGACTTCATGAGTAATATTTGTGTCTGACACAAATATTAATCATGAAGCCCTTTAATAGTCATATAATTTGTTAACAGAAATGTTTTTTAATAATTATATAATTTGTTAACAACAAATTATATAATTATTAAAAACCAGAATGCTTTCAAAGCATAGAAAAGTATTAAATAACTTTATTGGCAAAAGTTTAAACTAAAGTTCTTAAAATATTTGATTATTAAAGGATTTGATGATTAATAATTAAATTTCAATTTCTGGATTCTTAAATATTGTCATCTTATAAAATGTTATTAAAAATGAAAATTATATATGAATAATTTTATATTATGCATCATATTATAAATTATTATTGTTCTTTATTTTTTATTATACCAATAATATCTATAGAAAAGAAGCATGGACTCTTACAAAGAAAAAGAACAGAAATTAATAACAAATAAGAGAAGCACTGAAAGGTATATGTTAAGTTTCATCATGCAAGACTGATGCAAAACTAATACTTGGATAAGAAAATAAACAAAGTAGAAAATATAATATTAATAGTTAAAAGAAACAAATTGAATTGGAGAGATAATAACGATAAAAGCTGGATAAAAAGAATTATAACAAAGAAATGTTGCAGGCCAAAAAATATATGCTGAAGCGATGATATAAAAAAAACAACTAATCCTAATGGATTCATACAGCACAAGATATGTATATATACAGAAACAAAAGAAGCATATTTGAAAATATAAATATTGAAGAATTATGATAGCAACAATGAATTTTTTTAATGATGATTATAATTTCATATACTAAATATTAGAATAAATTACCACTAATAATTTCTTTAAATATCTAATAATATTATATATTACATTCTAATTTTGTATTGTAATACAGTGTAATAAGTTTAGTAAAATTATTACTCACTTGGAACCATCTTTATTAAAGGCAACAATTGTTAATGGAAGAATATGAGCTTTCAATTCCTTAAATAAAATTAAATAAATAAATAAGAGCTTCAACTACAAAATATATTAAAATAAAATTACTAAAAGCATTAATTTTAAATCTGATATTTATTCAAAAATATATAAGGAATAAAAATTTTTAAATATCTAAATTTTGCTTCTTTGAAGAAAATCAAAATTTGATTTTTATTTTTTTAAAATAAAATCATTCAAAATAATTAATTTGTTTAATTTATAATGGATACTATATTTAAAAGTGAAATAAAAACATTTTAAATCTTAAATGCAAGATTATCTTCAAAAAATCAGATTTTCATTTTTATTAGCAAAAAAGTATCATATTAATCATTAGAAATTTGAATTGATATTTTTATTGATATAAGCATATCTATATTTATTGATATATTTATTAGTACAAGAGGAAAAAATTTTTATTATTATGTGAATTATAAAAAATTTTATTCCTTTATATATTTAACTCTGATCATTATTTTTTTATTTAATAATGAAGTTATTTCAGAAAATCCTTAAAAATAATGGTTAAGATAAAAGTTTATAAGTACAGTGGAAGAAGATATATATACAATGCATTGGCAGTGATCAAAGAATTAAAATATCTTGATAAAAAAAATTGCTAATCATATAGAAAATAAATCTTTTTATTAAATATATCTAATTTGCATATAAAAAATGACAATTTTTGAAATGAATGATGCAATATCTTTATTTAAAAAAATTATTCAAATAATCTATGAAACATATATCATCATCAATATATTTTATATTTTGATTTTTAAAAATTATATCTTTATATATATAATAATTAAAATATAAAATAAAAATAATATATAAAAAAATTTAAATTGGATTTAATGTAATTTAAATGTTAATGCAAAATAAAACAATAACAATCCTAAAATTATTACTCTAAAACTTAAGATCATAAAAATTATGTCACATTAAATATCATCTGGAAATATAAAAAGAAATCTTATTGAAGTTGATATTAAAAATTATTAATTCAATTAAAAAAGACCAAGATTAAGATTGAAATACTGTAGTGAAATATAGGACGATGGGCAATATTAAAACTGAGAAAAGAGCTGGTAATGAATAACATACATTAAAATCCAGGATCTTATATCACCTTCTGAAGCATTATATTAATAATGTTAAATTTAAAATAATTTTTTTACTTCCCCCTTTTCATTCAAATTAAAAGTTTTTCTTTATATGGATAAGACTCTGACTGAAAGAATGAGGATGATGGCTAATGAGATAATGTGGAATATGTGGCATTGCTTAAAGAATGATAAAGGGGTGTGTGTGTATGTGTATATGTAAATCAATTTTCAATATGTATGATTGTAGAAAAGTGATTAAGAGAGTATTCTATGCATTTATAGATCTTGAGAAAGGTGTAGAACCAAGTAAATAGGAATAAAATGTGGAAGTGCTAAAGGAGTATAGTGTGAATAAAAGTTACTTGGAATGATGAGAACTATGTAAACTAACTATTATGCAAATATGACAGTGAATGATGTTATTTCAAAATGATTTGTGATTAAAGAAGAGATAAGACAAGGGAGAAATATTCCTATGGCATGGATATATGTTTGAAGAAAGCTGCTATGAATGAATTAATGTGATTGAAGAGAATGTGCTCTCTGCTGTACACTGATGACATGATCTTTTCACTGAAGGTGAATGCTTAAGAATGATTTATTGCAAGCTCGAATGAGACATGTGAAACAAATAAGAATAAATACAGGAAAGAGGAAAGTGCTTGTATTTGGAAGTGTATGGAGTGTACAAGCTGCTAATTTGAATTGAATTAAATAATAAATCTATTGCAGAAGAATAAGTTTATTTACTTGAGAAGTATGTTTCAGAAAGAAGGCAGCACACTGATGGTATGATTGTTAGAAGAGAGAAAAGAAAGTTTTAGGAGCACTTGAGAATAATGATATGAATAAGAACCTATTAAAAAATGCTAGGATAGCTATGTATCAAAGTGGACCCAATATTGATAATATGGGTGAAACTTGAATATGGTATGAAAGGCATAAAAAGCTATTGAGTTCAATAGAAATGAGATACATGAAGAGTGTGGTTGGAGTTAAATGATTTAGTTTTTTTGTTTTTTTTTTCAAAAGGTGAAGTATACTGTTCGAAATGAGAAGAGAATGGTTATACAGTGTATAAAATCAACTCTGAGATGAACTTTGACTATGTAGAATAAAAGAGTGGAGAGCCATTAATGTGTGGATAATAACTTAGAAAGAATGGAAGCTGAAGAGAGTGGAGAGAACAAGTAAATGAGAATTTGAGGATATGCAAGTTTCAGAGTATGAAATATGAATTCACAATTCATACTTTTCATTATTTATAAGTATGAATCTTCTCTTCTTCATACTTATATGAAGAAAAAAAATGACTGTGAAAGAAACTGATATAGTTTAGGGAAATGTGCTTTTTTTTTTTCTTTCATTTTCCCTCTCTCTTCTTCTGTAAATATTGCCTACCCTCTCAGAAAGATTTGTGTTGTTTTTCATGCTAAAAATTTTTATCATTAATGATAGTAGAAACAACAGTGAATGAACATCTTATCAACTATTAATAATATCCTTCAAAAATTGTTCATAACATTGAAAAGAGCTACAAGGATAAATTTTTAAATACAGGTTGAATATCCCTGATTCAAAATATTTGGAAACAAGAACTTGTTTCAGATTTTGATTTTTTATAAATTTTGGAGTAAATGATTTATGGTGGAATTGAAGAGAAGTGAAGAAAAATTCACTATCAGACTTTTTTGACATTTTTAACAATATATAAATAACAAAATAGAAAATAAATTATTACAGTCACAATATACTCAATATTTGGCAGTTTATTGAATTGCAACAGTTGCCACAGCTGTACACATATTACTGCATCAACTTTCAATCACAAATAGTGAGTCAGTTCTATCCTAATGGGCTCTTACCATGAAAGCAAAGATATAGATTTTGAAATATTTTTGATTTCATAAGTACAGATTAGCAAAATATTCAACTTGTACATTAAAAAAGAAGAAAGACTGTGTAGATAAACTTACCAAAGAATCATCTGTTAATAAGATTTTAAATTCAATGAAAAGGATTAGCAAATAAAAAAATCCTGGAATTTGATTTAATTTAATGAAATAATCAAATTATCATGTAATATTTCTCACATTATTTTCATTTTTATTCTATTTCAATAGGCCAAAGTAAGTAAAGAGAAAATTAGACAAGTTTTATTTTAAATATAGAATAAAAATATTGTCTGATTATAAGATGAAAAATTTATCAATTATGAAATTAAAAATTCACATACAAAAAAATAGGAAATGTTTATATTCAAACTTCTGAATTAAAAGTTAATTATAAGATTTGGTTGTTTAGCTAAAATTCTTTCATCTTGTAATATTCAATAAGAACTACATAGGCTTATAATCATTTTTTTATTGGGACATTTGAATATCTTATATATTTATAAAATGCAATCTAAAATTACAATTAATGTTATATGATATTTTTGGAATTTAAAATAATAATGAAATATTATTACTTTAAGCTCTAAAAAATCATAGTTTTCTTAATGATGAAAGGCATTTTATAGATAATGTGCAGCATAAAATTTCTGTTACTTATTAAATAGTGAAAAATGATATTTAATATCATTTATAAATGAAATTGCAGTTTTTATTTTTTTTAATGGTCTAGATAATTGTGCTGTTAACTTCAAAAATTGAACAGATAAATGATTGATTGTGATGAGAAGGATATTATAGCTTATAAAGATTTAGCAAACATGATTTTATAATCAAATTTATGTAATCTTTTTTATAATATAATTTAATAAATGTAAGAAAACTATTTAGCAAAGAGAAACATAAAAAAATTAAAGACTATCCAATATTTTTAACTTAAACAATACATATGCCTGTAATAAATTGAGAAAGGAAGTGACTTTTTTATGTTATCATGCATGTTATAAAATAATCAAGGGATCCCAAAATCTTGGGATTAAAAATCATTTAATCTTTAAATCAAGATTCTCCAAAAATACTTGGGATCCTGAGTTCCCTGGAATCCCAGCATTGATTCAATTCAATTTTTAAATATTTAAGTTAAAAAAATTAATAATATTAAGAATTATATTTGGTGTCTAAATAATGGAAAGTCTCTTTATACTTAAATTTGAGATAAGGACCAATATGCCAGAATATTCTAAAAGAAACTTATCCCACTATTTTAGTGATTAATTTTATACAAATTAGATGATTTCTATATGTTTATAAATTAACAAATCTGCATAGTGAAAGAAGTTTTTCTATAATAATTTATTAATATAAATAATAAAATATTTTATTTGAAAATATCAAATTTTTTATTTTCTATTTTATAAAAATTTCCTATTATTTGCAAATTTTTTAATTACCTTAAAAAAATTATATGTGTGGCATTTTCCTTCCAATAGTTTTCTTTGTAATTCTTTTAAGTTAAATAAAATAATTAGGATATTTTATTTATTAATATTAAGTATAACAAATAATATTAATCTTTCAAACAATATTAAAAGTGCAGAACAAATTAAAAATATTTAAAAAATATCTTATTATAATTCTGAATGTTGTTGTTATTTAATATTTAATGTGCCACATGAAATTTTTTCTGATGATCTCTACATTATCAAATGTTTTTCCATAAACTGACACAATGCTATGAATTTATTATAAAAACATAATTTAGGTTTAATCCTTTATATTCTTTTCTTATCCCAAAGAATTTACACCAAAGAAATATTCTTATTTGGGTGTACAGACAAGAAAATGTTTGCTACTAGCTACTTTTCTAACAGATGAAATATTTTTACAAACATTGAAAACTCTACAAAATATTCTTCATTATACTTACATTTATATTAGATATGCAGACAATATTTTCATATTTACAAAACTGCAATCAACAATTTTAATTATGGATATTAGCAACAACAACTATGAACTTAATATTGAAGATAAAAATAAATGCATTTGCTAGATATGTGCATACAGAAAAAAAAGATTACTATTTTTTATCTTCATTCAGAAAGTCAACTTGATAAATAATAATTATATACAATAATTCAAGATATAATAAAAGATAATGCTGAAAATATCTTCATATTAATTTGGAAAGTAAATAATGTAATGAAGAAATAACTATTGACAAAAACTAACAAAATTAAAAATGCATGCATACTTCATAATTATGAAATTCAGAAATTTGACAATACAGTAAAAATAATTTGTAAAAAATTTCAGTGACAAATTCAATAATCTTATAGCAAGCAAGCAAAAACACCAACACACAAAAAAAACATTACTGCACAGAATAATGACTGATATCAGAAACAATGCAAACAAAAAAAGCAAAATGGATCACCATAAAATTAAGAAAAAATAATCCAAACTATATGAAATGACAGAGCAACTAAACTTTTTATTAAAGCATAAAATCACAATACACAATAATTTAAATAATAAATTAACTTGTTTTAATAATATTAAAGTTAAAAACAGACAATAAATTTATCAAGACACATGGCAATGCACTGGGCCAAGTTCCCATGGCATACACTGTGTGCATATTTACATAAATTAACTTAAGCCCTATTTGCCACCTCTTTGCTTCTGATTAAGCTAGTAACATGAAAATTGTATACTTTATTAAGCTTTATCTTCTCATGGCCCTGTAAAAACTCCAAACTGTAATATCAAATTGTCTAGGAGATAGAGGCTCCAGAAAATCACAAATTTTGGCACTGACTCACTCATCAAAATTATAAAGTACTTCACATAGACGTAGAGAATTGAAATTTAGTACAAGTATAGATCTTAGGATATAGGTAAAGGAAAAATTCTGAAAATGCCAATTTTTCAATTATTTTTGTGACTTATTATTTACTTCATCCAATGTGATCAAGGACATCACATTATATTGCAGCTGGCAGTGCAGCATCACCTATATAACAGTCTTTTTTAATAAATATTTATGTGTATACTCCTGAATCATAATGTAGAGTTTGACTAACATAAATCTTTAATTAAAATAAAGATTCATGTTAGTTGAACTCTACATTGTAATTCAGGAGGACACATAAATATATTTATTAAAAAAAATTGTTATAATACAAGTGTAAGGTTTGATATTTCATAACTCGCTCATGAAGTATGATGACGGAGTATTATTGGGAATAGCACATGTGATAAACATTACATTAATAACAAAAATAATAGAAAAGTTAGAGATCGTGAGTACCCAATGTTGCAGATTTACAAGAAAATAAAAGTTGCCAAACAAAGAAAGTGGTGCTGAAACACTAAACAGAATCATGGTACAAGAAAAAAGAAATTTTAAATAAGCCCACTTATTCATATAAATTCAATACAGTGTGATCTTTTACCTGATCAGTTTTACAATTTTATTAAATTATTTAGCTATCTTAGATTATTATTTATCTAGCATGTTTATTCAATATAACAATTTTTAGCAAAAAGTACTAATATCCTACCAAAAATATAAATGTGAAAAAATGGACCAAGTTCTATTTTACTAGTTTGTTTGGCCACCAAAAGAATAGAAATTTAAAATAGTGCCAAGTCCACTCCAACCCCAATGTCAAAATATGACATTTAAATACTGAAATAAATTCAATACAGCATCATATTTTCAAACGTTTACTTGGCAAGTTTTAATATCTATGATAGCTGGGTAATAATTTAATATAACTCAAAGACTTGCAAAATAAAAGCCTGAAGATGTGATACTGTATTGAATTTATTTCAGTATTTAAATCTCATTTTTTGACATTGATGTTTGAATGGAACTTGGCACCATTTTAGATTTCTACTCTTTTGGTGGCCAAACAAACTAGTAAAATAAAACTTGGTCCATGTTTTCACATTTATGTTTTTGGTGGAGGTAATTTAACAACAAATACATTAATTAAATATAAAATTACTTAATAAAAAATTTTGTATATTGAATCTTAAACTGAATTATAATGAAAAATTATAAAAGAAATCTTAAAATGATTTTTCAAAAAAATCTTAGCTAGAAAATGCCTAACAAATTAATGGAAAATTCATTATATCAAACTTATTATTCCTATTGACATAATATTGATGAGAAACTATTCTTTTAAGTTGAAAGAGATCTCTTTTCAGATGAAATGAAGATTAGATGATATTATACTTAAGCATATTTAATGGAAAGATAGGTTTAGTTTTTATTTCAGAACTGAAATGATGGGCAATAAAGAAAGTAAATAATTTATTCTAATTAAATAAAATAAAATAATAAAATAAAATATAATAAATATTAAATAGGAAGAAAAGAGTATAAAAGGAATATTTTTTAATTTTTAAAAAAGTATTAAATCATTAATTTAATTAAGAAGCTAACACTTTATATTATTTTTAGATTTTTAATCAAATTTCCAGAGTTAGTACTATTCCTGAAAAAAAAGTGAAGTAAACTTTTAAGATAACCATATTATTATTCAAATATTCTGCTACTAATTTTTAAATAAATTGCTGAATTTTATGAAATTCAGTTGAAAGATTAAAGCAGTTGATTGAAGTGCAATACTTTATAATCCAATATATTCATTATTTCAAAAAAACAAATATGTGAAGAAAACAAACAAATTACTTTTCCAAAACTTTTCATTATAAAGGGAATGTTAAAAATGTTTACTTTATCAGAATTAAATCTTCAAAAAACCAAAAATTTTTAAAAACTTTTTAAAAATTATCAGTTTTAAAAATATAAGTTTTTTAAAAAACTTATAGTTTTAAAAACAATAATTTTTGATTAATTTTATTTATTAATTTAATTAAATTGTAAACTACATTTATTTTCTTCTCAATACTTTTAAATATTTCATTAAGAACTATTTCAGTTGGTATATAATATTAATTATACAGTATATTATGTGAAAATTGTAGAAAAACAAAGGATACTTTGTACTAACTTCAGAAGTTGACCTTTTAAATTCTTATTAATATTCGGTTCCTGTTGCAAGATATCTTCCACAATAAGTTCAGTATTACAACTATAAGAATATAGTAGTCAATAAGTCAAATTAATTTAATTTAATAGTCAATTTATAATTCAAATTAATTTTATTGATATTAATTAAAAATGAAAAATTTAAAAAGATACAATATGCATCAAAGAAAAATAAAATATACTATACACATATATTTCAAAACAAATGCATTCAATTAATAAAAACAATAACCAAAAGACATTCTGCACACATCTAAATATGCAAGAACCAAAACAGCAAGTTTCCATGGAATTTGCTATAAATTTGTATACGTGTATATATCCATTATGAATGTAAAAACACAATGAAAATAAACAAACTCCGTTCAAAATCTATTTTTTTTGTCCCTGTATTAGTCAGTCTTTTGATAGCTGTTGATAGATACAGTACTGTTATTAATTATGAATTCTTACTGTAAATTCAAAAGTATAATCATATCTTGGCTTTATAATACTTCCTTATAATGATTCATTAATACAGCACTTCTCAATTATATTCTATGTTTTTATTTTATATCTCAAAATGAAAATTTCCTACAAAATTTATATAGGTAGAATAGATATATAAAACATAAATTAGCCCATAAATGGGCAAGGTCTACAGCCATCCTGAAAAATTTATGGTGTGATATCCGAAATCAAACCTGATCTTCCAAGTTAATACAAGAGTTCTTTAAAATGCTGTCATATGGCCAGTTTTTTAGACCTATCTATCACTATTGTGCTCTTAATGAATAGTAATGTAAACATGTTTTTAGGTTTTTACATGCATTAGCAAAAGACTTTAGTGATGGTCTGGAATATAACTGCCACAATAATAAGGTATGCCTGTACTAAGTAAAGTATAGACACTTTCAGTAAAAATGTATTGTTTATTTCAAAAATAATTTTGGCTATTAATGCAGCTTGCTTCAATTAAAGTATAGGTACTCCTCAAGTTATGAATATTCATAATTACAAATGCAAAATTTCATTTCAAAGAATTCAAATACAACCCACTTGCTTTTACGTAACCAAGTCCCAAAAACAGCAGTACGAACAAGTAACATATAAATTTTCATACAAAATAAAAACTTGTATGTTATTTGCTCGTAGTGCTGTTTTTGGGACTTTGTTTCATTTCAAATTTCAGAAAATTTCAAAAACCCTTAAAGTATTAAATATTATAACAGAATGCTCTAGCAATCAACACAATGTAAAACTACATAATAACTTAATACACCAAAGCAGTACTTTAAAATGACAGAGATTAGAAAGAAAGGGATTTTTGGTGTAATCAGAAGAATTCTTTCTTCTGATCTTCTGAAAGAAAATCAGAATTAAAAAGAATTGTATTTCATTCAATTCTGTGAAATAAGAAACTTGTAACTGAATTATGAAATATATTGCAAAATACAGTATATAAAAGGATTTCAGTATTTTTGGGGGCTACATAATAATAGTATCTGAGTTACTTGATAAGTGCCTATACTTTGACTGAAGCTGGTACATGGTTAGTGAAAACATTTTAAAAATAAACAGTATATTCTTACTGGTACTGTACTGCTTGCAGTTTATTTAGTATCATTATGATTATTAAAACTAGATCATTATATTGTTCAGAATGCTGAAAAACTTATACAAAAGAGATTTTCAAATTAATTGAAACTGAAAACATTCCAATAATCTTTAGAATATATATTTAATACTAATGAAAACATGTATTTAATTATCTCTGAAGCTTCAAATAAACTGATAATAAATACAGTGTTTTAGATACTATAAATGCTATATATAATTCATATAAACATTAAGTTTAACTTTGGTTTAAGCATATATTCTGTCTTACAAGTGAATGTTGATATCTTTTAGATGCCATAGAGATTTTTCTTATAAAATTACAAATTATAAGTTACGGACATATTGTTTTAGAAAATTTCTACTAAACAAAATTATTTCCAAATATAAATATGAAACTATAATATAAGCATTCAAGTTATAAATCATAATTTGTATATAAGTTTTGTTCATAACTTGAAACCACTGTTGTGTTGCACACAGAATTGCTGTCAAAGATTGGAAGCAGTAGTTGTCAACTAAATATTAATTTGCATCTGATGAATTTTTCATTTTGTTTTTCATTTAAAATGATAAACTGAAACAACGAGAGGGCTTCTGATAACATTTCAGCTCAAATTGTTTCTCAAAATTGTTGTATAAAGATTGTTAATGTTCATTTTGTATATTTTGAGATTATTTGTTAACTAT
>WUQG02022715.1:0-11359 GCA_011317285.2 Androctonus mauritanicus | reverse complement strand
GAGAGCACATTTTGTCCTAATAAGGGCCCCAAAGAATTCTAGTGCCTAGGGCCTCATATGTAATTAATCCGGCACTGACCATGTCTCTCACTCCAGTCATATACACGCATATCATCGTACATAACCGAAGTTCCACAGACATACTTCAGACACATACTGAACATTCAATAACAGACATTCAGTCAGTTCATAAAAACAGGAATTTTTTGATAAAAATATATAGTATTTTTCTATTAATAACCTTCATTTATATTATAGGATTCGTATTAGTGAAATGATAAATGCTTACTGACTGTTCCGTTTCCTATAGAAAGTAATTGTTTTTCATGCAAAATTTGAAATTTTACTGAGATCCGGATCACTTATAAGTGCTACAAGAGATGGGATTTTCGTAATGCAAAATTCCAAATTATACAGTATTAATTTGGCAAGCATCTAAAATTCGTCCTTCATAAGAATCAAAATAATTATAAATAAGTGTTTCGGTGATATATCATCGCGGGATACAAATTTTGGGATTTATAAATTGAGTCCGGATTTCATAGAAGATATCAATGGAATGGGAATATCAGTATATCGTCACAAATTTTGCATATTGCACACATAACAACTTTATAACATTTAATAATGATTAACTATAATTATAATTGATAACTATTACTTTAATGTTAATCTGGTATAGAAATGAATGAATATCATCATATATACATAATATAAAGAGCATTTTTTTTTCGTCATATGAACATCCTGTCATCGAACAGGAGAATAAGAGATGATAAAATAAAGTAAATAAAAATAAATTACCTACCTTAAAATTGCTTACCTCAGAATACTTTTACTGTTCTTGATAAACATTATCACTATTCAATGTTATATCATTCAATAAATCGACTTTGATGTCGAGTTCTTTTAACCTAAACACTTTCATCTTTTTTTAAATCGCCATTCTTTCTTGGACTGTTTCTGAAATAGATCAATTTATTTATAATATAAATCACATAAAAAAAAAACATATATCAAAGTCAGAAAATTATATTCTTATTTGTTATGTTGACTTCAGAGAAAAAGGATTATTCTGCAAATATTGTTTTATAAACATTGTTATTGGATGCTATTGTTTATTTGCATCAAAACTCTATTTATTATATATCTACAGTGCGATATTAATCCTCTTAAAGTTGTTTCTCGATATTAACCGAGAATTTGAAATAAATTGATATCTTGACATTTATTCATCATTACACTGTGTTAATCCGTATTCAATTTTTTTTGCATATTTTACGCCCCTTTCCAATTAGGGAGTTACTAAGGGGCGAGCCTAGTTCCAACCATGTGCTGCACCCACATCCGTGGAAGAGGTCGGATGGTGAAGGGGATCGCCAGGCCGGGCTCAGAATCCCGAAAAAACTTTTCAAAAATTACCAGACACGGGACGCGAACCCGGGTCCTCCTGCATAGCACGCCGATAAAGTTGTCAATTGGCGAATATTTTCATTTAATTTCAAAAACCTATCGGAGAAAAAGATGAGGCAAAAATGAGATATCAGGATGAATGTAAGAAATAAATGTGGAATATTATGAGCAAATCAATGAAGAAAAGATTAAGAATGCAGTCCGCAGATTGAAATGTGGTAGGTGTATGTATGGATTGTATCATGGCTGAGATGAAGTTTGATGGGAAGTTTATCGTGGAGTGGATGGTTCTAACATTAGAAATTATAGGGCCTACCTGTGTAAACTATGTTGGATGAAAGGTATGGTTCGAAGTGACTGGACTAAATCTGTGATTGTCCACATCTACAAAAAGAAGGGTGAGAAAAATTAATGCAAGAATTATAGAGGTAAAAGTCTGCTAAGTGTAATTAGGAAGATATTTAGTAAGATTTAATTGAGATAATGAAGAGAATGACTGATGAGAGAATATGAAATGTTCAGTGTGGCTTCAGGAGTGGAAGAGAATATGTGTATCAGATTTTCTAATGCATATGATTATAGAGAATTATCTCCGTGTGAGGAAGAGATATTCTGTGCTTTTATAGACCTTTAAAAGTTATATGACTGAGTGAATAGAATTAATTCAAATGTGAGAATATATTAAGGCATGCCAGAATGGTTTACAATTTAGGAAGAAATGTACAAGGGATGCCTTGATGAGACATCACACACTCTGTTCTGACCTTTTTCTAGTCACGGAGGGACCTCGTCCCATCCGTGACTATTTAATGTATACGTGGATGCACATGTAAAGGAAACTGCTGTGAATGAATTAGAAGTGAAGTTGAGTGGTTAAGTATGTATACTGTCTGTTGCAGGCTGATGAAGCTGTTCTCTCCGAGAATAAGATTTGAATATGCTTGTTGCATAATTGAATGAAGCATATCAGAGGAAACAGATTAGAATAAATGCTGAGAAGACGAAATTATTCGTATTTGAGAAAGTTGGAGAATCTACAAGATATGAGATTGAACTAAATGATTTGAATCTGGAATAGGTGAATATTTAGGAAGTATATTTGAGGGGAAGGGCCTATTTATGGTAGGATTATTAGAAGAGCAAATACTGAATTAAAAATTGTGATGCACTTGGAAGGTATGTGAGAATGATAATCTGTCAAAGAATGCTAGGATAGCGCGTGTTGGTTCTAACATTAGAAATTATATCTGAATATAGGGTGAAAGATATAGAAAAGATATGAGATATTTGAAATATGTAGTGGAGTGACGAAATGTGATTGTGTCTCGAATAACGAAATACGAAGGTAATGTGGAGTAGAAAAAGTGCGATAATGGAAAAATTTAAGTTAACTTTGAAATGATTTGATCATTTTATGTAGCGAATGAATGAAGAGCGGTTAACAAAACAAGCACGTTGAATCATGTAAAATCTTTCTAAATTATTTTGTATTTTGTTCTTAATTTATTAATAACTTCACTGTTCATTAAAATAACAGTAACTACTTTCATATGAAATAACACGTGGTTTTTTTCATAGCGACTTGGTTATAATAATTGTATCATTTTATATGTATTTTTATTTTAAATCTATGAGAATATCATCCTCTTTAGATATAGTGTTTTAAATTTAATTGGAGTTAATTCTTTAAATAGGATGAAAGAAATTGTTTTCCGATCATAATTTGCAAAATTATGATCGAAAAACAACTGTTCATTTATCTTTATCTGGTTGGACAGACAACTTCACTGATATTGATAATTTCCATCAAAAAGATTATGCTGGAATTCTGGAACTTATCTTGTAATACTCAGATTAATCTGAGCGCATTTCTTCAAATTTCCGACTGATTATGTTCTGAGCCATGAACATTGAATAAAAATTCGAAATTTGATTGTAATCTCATATCATTCTTTTAGGTTTGTTGGTCAGTAATCAGGCATTAGAAGAACCTCTCTGCTAGGTAATCACTCATACTGAAAAGTGCCATAAGATGCAGAAATAAGAGCAATATGATCTCCGATGGAAACAGGTCACCAAAAATATTAGATATTTATGTTTTATAGAAATATATATTTAAACTTTATAGCATTAAAAAAATCTTTATTAAATTTATAGATAAAATATGTGAAATATCATTATTGATTAAATTACATATTGCATAACATTAAAGATTTATAAAATGAAGAAATAATAATCATAAACATAGAAATATAATTAACATATATATATTTTTTTATTTGAAAATTTTGTGTAAAAACAGTTCAATGGAAGAATAAAATATTCAATATATCAAATTTTATTTAGTAGTAAATACTTGATACTTGTCCTAATTTAAACTATCCATGGCTTCCGAAAGAACATGGCTTGTATCCGACTGATTAAGCATTATCTTTTCAGGTGTTTGAATATCAGTATTCACAACCTCGACAATTTCACTGATTTCATTTTGAGGTTCTGAAAAATCGAAGCACTGAATGTATTCTGGCTGATTATCTAAAAGGATAGATGAAACAGCACATTCAGTTTCCGTCTGGTTGAGATATTGATTGTTGCTGTTATTAGATGGAAGAAACGAAGCATTCAAATCACCTGTAGTTAACTCATTGCCTTTGATTTCAAATTTCTCTTGAAAACCGATTTCGATGACATTTTCGGTTTTTTCAGTAGCATTTGTTTCATTTAAAATGTGTGAAATGTCTATTATCTGTGAATCCGTAGCTATCGGTCTGCCATTGAAAGTATGGTGCTGTTGGCAAGAGTCAGAAAAGATATCATCCATCTTTACTAGATTTTGTTGAATTTCTACAAATCCGCTCGCTCCACTCGGTACTTCTTCAATACCAACTGAATTCAAAACTGGAGCTTGGTGAACTTGGCTGATAAAATGAGAATTCCTATAAAGCAATTCTGCCTCTGAAAGAGGAAAAATCTGCGGTCTAAATTTGGGAATAAAAAAGGCAGGATTCAGATGTTCATTTTTAAACAAAGTTTGAATCATTTCCTTATGCGAATTTCTTGCTTTCGTCAGTTTGATCATTTCTTGGGTACAATCAAAGGATTTACCCTTCATTCTGGATAATCTAAGTAGTTGTTTCCTCTTTCTGGCCTCGAAAGGATTATATTCGTAATCTGGATACTTTTGTCGATGTTCCAACTCGGCCAATTTTGCCTTCCGATAGTATTCATCTTTAATATCTTTAGGCAATTCGCGCCATAACTGGCCCAATCGCACGCTAATCGACTTATTAGTTTCATTCGAATATTGTTCCGAAAGCAACTTCCTGTGTTCTTTGCCAAAAATCATGAATGCGTTGGCAGGACGAGGAATCTTGCAAGGAGAACTTTCCTGACTACTACATTGCCTTTTCTCAGATTGTCTCTGAGTTCCATCTAAATTTTCTCCATTTGAAGCAATGTCAAATATTTTTGGTTCGTTCAAATCTTCTTTTTTTATTTCCTTCGATAAATAAATAACTGTGGGAGATGATATAGTGGAAGATTTAGTTTGACCAACTTGACTCGATGGCAAATCTTCGGTTTTCTCCTGACTCTCATCAACACGATGCAGAGTGATATTTTCGCTTGAACATTCCAAAGGAAAAAGAAATTGCCCAGGCTGAACAAAAGGAAAATTTCTCAATGTAAGTTCTTCCCTTAATCTTTTCTCTCTTTCAAGAACCAGCGTCATGGCTTTGTCGTAATAAATTTGTTTAGTTATTGCTGGCATTGATCTCCAAACTTCTTCTAGACGTGTCGTGATCATGTCTTTGGACTCAGTAGGAAAATTTTCACTCATCTTCTTCCGATTCTCTTGCGAGAAGATAAAAAAGGCATCGTTCATTACAGAAAAGTTTAACATCGGCATTGCGGGTGATTCCATTACATGGCTATACTGAAAGTTCTGATGCTGTAGATACATTTTAATTTTTAACACATTTAATCGCAAACAAATGTCTTTCAACTTTTTTAAAATTAGTTAATTCTTTCAACGTATCGTTCTGTTCGAATTTAAACTGATTTTTGAAGTTTTTATCTTCAAAATTTATCAGGTAAACTTTTAAAAAGTTCTAAAATATTTCTGTTGATTATACAGGATGATTCATAAAGATTGTGCCAAAATTTGCAGACTTGTAGAGGATAAAATTCTGAGTAAAAAAGTCTAGTCGCAAATTTTTTAATTTCAGCTCCGTTTAAAAGATATAACGCATAAAAATTTTGGTGACATCATTTCCGTTTTGATAAAAGAAACAAGAAACAATGAAAAAATTAAATACTGGAATTGAGTTTAATGACGTAAATTAACAAAATTGTAAAGTAATGCAACTTTGATTAATTAATAATGTTAGATGAAATGTTCGATCTTACAAAAATAACTCTGCACGAACATCAGCGTTGCAGAAAAGTTCTGTATAGACATTCGCCGCTCTACTATTCCCACTGATGAGCCCACAAATGAGGTGCATATTTGCCAATTCTGCATAAGAATAGTGATCCATTACACACTCAAAAAGATTGTAGTAAGCAATATACAATTACTAAACAAAGAAGAATTAGCAATTTAGTGTTTGAAAATGATTGTTCGAAAATGAATTCTGCGTTGGTGAAACAATTACGTTTCATTTAAATAATCGATCGCTAATTTAATAAACAATCTATTCTCGATGCTCTAAATTTTTTACCGATACTTTTTAAGTAGTTAAAATTTATAGATGATTTTAGAAATGCAAATAAATATATTTGAAAAATATTTTTTGGACTGAATCCTGAAATGATGGTACAAAACTTTCACTCGTTACATCTTTTAAACAGATCCTCAAATCAAAAAACGCGACTAGATTTTTTTTCTCGGAATTTTAACCTCTACAAGTTTATAAATTTTGGTATAACCTTTCTGAATCACCCTGTTGTAAAACTGTTTTTAAAAATTTAAAAGTATCAACTTACACACACAATGTTAAGGAATAAAGCTGTTCCAAAGAGCATTCGAGAAATAAAATTTTATTAAATTAATTGATATAACGAAAGTTTGAAAATGCATTTTTTTATTTTTTTGTTTTTTGTTCTTTTCAAAAATTAAGAATCGATCAAAAATTGTATTAATCATATAAAATTAATTCTTATTGATACAATCGTTCTTGTCCCAATAATTATTAAAATATTTCTTCATAATACAGATTCATAGTCTAATTTTGCAAACGTATAATGCATTAATAATTTTAACAAACTCTAGAAGGTTATCAAACAATTGAACCTTGATATAAACCAACAAGATCATTGAATTGGACCAACAAGATCTTGATTGAATCAAACCATCAGAACCAAGCACACTAAAATTCTCCTACAGGAAATAATTTATATTAAACTATAAATTTAATAATTAAATAGTTTGAATTAAAATATATATCTACTTATTAATTAATGATTAAAAGTATAGTTTTGGCTAATTATTCGAAACAAAACTTCGTAAAGTTCCTAATTCGCGTCCTTCACCATCCGGCCACCCTCCATGGGTGTGGGTGCAGCCCGTGATTGGAACTGGCCCCGCCCCTTAATAATCTCCTTGATTGGAAAGGGGCGTAAATGTGCAAAAAAAAATTTTCAGAATTTTTTGTCAAATATAGGTTTCCTATTTATACGGTAAATTTGTCCAAAGAATTTCCACGTAAATCAAAAACCCGTAAGCCCAACATTTTCTTTGGTCAACAGATGACGCCACTTTCCATTCAGGAAGAATACTAAGTGGCGGGGCGAAATAAGCCCTTCCACAGGCTGCTCACTCCTGCGGAGGGGTCAGCCGGATTGTGGAGGACGGGAGTCGACGGGCCGGGCCCGGATCCAATGATAAATATCTTCAAGGGGTGGGACCCGAGACTCGAACCCGGGTCCTCCAGAGTGGAAAGCCAAAGTCTTTCCACGCCGCCAGTGCGGCCGACTAAGCCCAACATTGTTTAAATTTGATATATATGAATGTGCCATTGATAATAACATGGCTAAATAAAAGTTATGAGTATATTTAAACATAGATAAGAAAATTTAAGACCATAAGATATAATTAAAAAGTAAATTGTTAAATAATTTTTTATTCGCATTTTCAACAACAAAAAAATTCACGTATCCGAGTATCTCTGAAATCATGGAATTGGTCGGCCGGATTGGCTGGGTGGAAACGCTTCGGCTTTCCACTGAGGCCCCGGTTCGAGCCTCGGATCCCACCTCTTGAAAATATTTATCTTGAGGTCGGAGCCCGGCCGTCGATCCCCGTCCTCTACAATCCGGCTGACCCCTCCGCATGGGTGGGCAGCCTGTGGAAGGGCTTGTTTCGCCCCGTCATATAATATTCCTAAAGAATGGAATGTAGCGTCATCTGTTGTCCAAAAAAGAAAAAAGAAGCCATGGAATTCGAATCCGGGTAACTAGGAAAGTTACTAATGAATTTACACGTTCCGCGATTCTGTAACTTCATCTATTTTATAATCAGTTAAAAACTGTTTTATAGAAAACCTATTTTAATTTCAACTTAATGTATTTTACAAAGAAATTCAATTATAAAATAAGGGAATTTTCTATACATTTCTATAGGATAACTTTTAATTTTCCTAAGTGTTATATTACGAGCTTTCTATAGAACAGGAATCGTAGTATAATTCGCGACTGCTCTATATATGCGTTTAATGTCTGTTATTTACATTATGTTTATTGGTATTTTTAGAATTCCTACGATTTTCATATTTTTAAAAAGAATTAAAAGTTTCAATGGAATTTTATATGAAAAATACGTACCGTTTCACTTACCGAAGAAAATGGTCTTTCTAGTATGAACCATATCTGATGCCTTATTCTCCCTATTCATACTTGCTAAAATCACAAGCATCCTTCTTATTCATTAAGTATTTATGAGTTTTCATTTCAGATTCGACATAAATCATATTCTGCAAAAATTTGTTTAGACAATAACCATCCAGAATATTCTCGCTGAGTCCCCAATATTCTAAGATACATTTGAATGCCAAAATGCACATCATATCTTCCAAGTGCATAGAATCTTTATAATAACAACCGAGGATGTCTTTGAAAATCTGACACAGTTGATTAAAGAAGAATTCTTTCTTTCTTCTGGAACTTATAACCGTCAAAATAATTTATTAGTTTCTTTTATTGTTCTGACCGAATATAAACATCTGGATCCTGGAAAAGTTTTGAAAATGCCAAATGCGCATTTATACTTTGTTCCCCCCACGTTGAGTACTACAAGATCGGTATCATTCAAATCCAATATATTAGGCATAATTGACTTGTTCAAGAAAATAATAAAAAACACGTTAACAATCGATGAAAGATATATGACAATTACGATAAAATTTGAAGTGTTTCATATAATAAAAATCATTAATATTTCCCGTAATCTATAAATTTGACTGAAAATTTAATGTGTAAAAGTGCATATATCAAAAGCATTTAAAAAAGTTTTTAAAAATATTTTATATAGATATTAAAATCATTTGTGTATGTTTATTGTGATTTATTACAAATAATGAGATCGAGAAATGCAAATAATGAATTGTTATAAATAATAAGAAAGTTTGAATTCCTCTGAAAAACTGCTTATGTAAAACTAAATGATAAAAAATTTAGACAAAAAATGAAAAATGAAGAATAAATATTAATATTTGAAGAAAAATCAGTTCCAAGATGAAAATAAAGTTTCAAATTTATCTTTCTTGTTTTGCGCTGTTTTCCACCTTATTTGATATTAAATAGAAGGTTATCCGAGTGCCACTTCGGACCCTTAATCAATGGAGCCAGCCTTAAGATGAAGAAGGATAGGATTCAAAACCGGATTCTGACTCCATCCGGAAAATCTAAAGATGTGGGATCTTTTTACGTCATTTTCCATTCTGAAAGAATATTAAGTAGCGGGGCGAAACAAGCCCTTCCACAGGCTGTCCACCCATGCGGAGGGGTCACTGGATTGTGGAGGACGGGGATCGACGCCGGGCCCGAACCCGGTGATAAATATTTTCAAGAAGAGGGACCGGGTTCTAATCTCGAGTCCCACCCCTTTAAAGTGTTTAATATGGGATCTAAGCGCCGCCGTCCATCCCTGTCCTCCACAATCTAGTTGATCTCTCCGCAGGGGTGGGCAGCCTGTGGAAGGGCTTGTTTTGCCCCATCACTTAGTATTCTTCAAGAATGAAAAGGAACGTCATCTGTTGATTAAGCAGTCATTCGGCCCTCAATGGCCAAAGTTCAAAATTTGAAAACTTAATAATGGAAAAGGCTAACGATTCTTCAAAGTTTAATATTTTTCTTGAAATTTATTTTCAAGTTAATTTTATAGAGTTTTAAAAATATTTTGTCTCCTAAAATTTTTGAAAGTTCGGCTAAAATTTCTTTTAACTAACAAACATGATAAGTTTATCTTATGCCAGTAAAATCATTCATTAAAATAATAAAATTTTATCAATTTAATTTGATTTCGAAATATAATGTTAAAATTTAAAAAAACTAAGAAATACGTTTGTCCAAAATTTTTTATATTAGTCCAGTGGTTCACAATCAGAGGTACGCAAAAAATGACTTATGGTTCGTGTATAGTTTTGACTTTCTATTTATATATAGGACATATTTTTGTCGGAAGTGCGGTGACCCCTACTGGCCAAAAGTCACCCGAAATTACCCGAAATTCAACAGGAGTATCCCCTCGGGCAATTACCTCGAGGAGTTAACAGTTCGACCGCACTACAACACTTTTCGGCTGGGCTCCGTCGTGGAAGGACATCGATCTGATTGTCGCGATTCTTTTTGAAGTGTAAATCATAACGGTACTTTTGTGTCGCCTACACGTGTACTAGGCAAATGTATATAGTTTTTATTGATATAGAATTAAATACAAAGTGGATGTTAGTCGATTGAACTTTTTCTATCAATTCGGACATACACGACCTCCACAGAAGTATTAAACATTTTGAATTTCAGTACTATCAACAAAAATATGAGGTTTTTTAAACGCCCCTTTCCAATCAGTGAGATTACTAAGAGGCGGAGCAGTTCCAACCATGGGTTGCAACCATACTCGGGAATGAGGCCGGAAGTGTGAAGGACGGGAATCCCGGGCCGGGAACGCCGAAAAAACTTTTAGAAAAGATGTCGGACCCATGATGCGAACCCGAGTCCTCCTGTATGGCATGCTAACGCGTTACCACTCGGTCATCCGACAGCCAATATATGAGGTTATAACCATTGACAAAAATATGATATATATAATGTGCAACGCCAGGCTGTGTTGGTGTGTATTTATGAAAATGTTGAAAACTGTTGCAATTTATTGTACAGTATTTAACAATATTTTACGAAAAACGAAATTCTGAAATAAATTTCCAATATTGTATTAATAATCAGAGCCATTACAGTACCCTTACACGAACACCTATACTCTACGTGAGTGAAGATGTGTGGCATCTGTAATGTGACGTGTCCCTAACAATATACAGGCCAAATGCACTTCCAAAAGATACTCACATTTACATTACCTTCTATAGCGCAGTCAGTCATCACCAGATGCCTCATTCAGCATCATTATTACATATTCATCCGTGCAATTACTAATTACTGAAAATCGCTGAATCTCAAGTTACTGTTCGAAATGGTGCCCATGTTCTTATGACTTTTCTGGCATTAGAATCATCAATACTATCACCCAAAGGAATATTACAAATTTCTCTGGAATTATCCTGTATACTATATATGGAAAGAAATGGTTCAGCCTTGGGTTCAACCATAGAGTTACTATATATAACTAGAGTGCGCATGTCCACTCTAACGTGAAAAAAACCGGCGCCATGTTGTTTAACTAAGCTTATGTCAGAAGCAGTAGCTGTTATCGTTTCAAACGACCGAATTACGT
>WUQG02022704.1:0-11359 GCA_011317285.2 Androctonus mauritanicus | reverse complement strand
TCCCGGATCTGGTAACTTCTGAAAAGATTTTTCGGGGGGCTGGGCCTGGCCCGACGATCCCCGTCGTTTACCATCCGGCCCCCTCCACGGGTGTGGGTGCAGCCCGTGGTTGGAACTGGCCCAGCCCCTTAGTAATCTTCCTGATTGGAAATGGGCGTAAAATATGCAAAAAAGAAAAAACTACCAACCATCAGCATATGTATTTTACTTTAAATTAATATTACGGGAAAACAGGATCATAAATTCTGTAAACTAATCGCATAAGTTTATCGATGATCTGTTATCTATGTTTATCGATGATCTGTAATTTTTAAATAAAAACAAATTGGAAAAATTTGAAATTTTAAAAAAAATTCTCAAGCGAGGAAGACAATGTAGGTTGACCAGTAGCCTAAAATCTTTTCAGAGATGATTAAACTTGTTTGAAAGTTGGGAAACTTTTGATTTATAAATTTTAAGCGAATATACATGCGGACATTTATACAGATTTTAACAGAAGAAGAAAGTTGAAATAATCCAATTTTGTTCCTTTCTTGAAATAATAAATTCAAATATTCTTTCACGATATTTGGTTATATGAATCATTATTTATTATATATTTTTCATATTTTAAATATTAATATTAAATACGATTGGCGAATCAGCGCAATTTAATAAGCGAAGAGCGCAATGAAAAAAAAAAAAATCAATTGTTTTTAGAAAGCTTAAAAACAGTATCCGATCGATACTTTTTAAATTTCGAACAAATTTTTTTTGTAATTTTACAAAAATATATCATATTAATAATTTGGATTATTATCAAAAAATAAAAAAAACCGTTCATAAATTAAAATTTTAAATCAGGTTAGCGTTAATTGGAGTAAAGCAATTATTTAGTAAGGAGGTTTGTAAACATTTGAATGTTTATCGTTTGGTTTAGAAGAGCGGATCGTTTCTACTGTTTTCGAATTATTAATCAGTTATGGGTGAGTTATCGTATTTTAATTTTCAGATAACATTAATAGTAAATCTTCTTAAATTATCAATCATATAATCCTTCCAGGTATATTTATATATATTTAATGGCTAAGTTTTGTTACTAAGTTTTTTTTTTTTTTTTAACTGTTGTATCTTCACTCCATCTAAAAATAACTTCTAATCTGTCTAGGATCTTTTTTTATTCATTCCTTGTCATCCATTCAGACAGTGTATTTATTCTACACTCTTCATTCATTTAAAAACTTGTGATTATTTATAAATATGTAGTTATGCCAGCATGCAATATTTTACTGGTATGTGTTATCTGTTTTCTTTCTCTTCATTATTTTATGTACTTATTAACAATGAAGTGAGAGTTAACCAGATAATACTGTATTTTCTATTTTTTTTGAGCGTTATCAGTACATTGACACTTTTAAGTTGCTTTATTCTATTTTAAGATAGTAGAAAGATTTTAATATCACAATTTGTTTGGGTACTAGAACTAAGTAACCATCCTTTTTACTTTTTAATCTGTTTGACAATATTCTGTATAGAATAATATGTATTAACATAGTTACAAACCATTTCTTTGTTTTTAAAAATAAATTGCTGAGAAATTCTTTAAATCTCATGTAGAATTATTGCAAAATGTGTTAGTCGTAAATTAAATTTTGATTTTAATATTATTTACAGAATAAAAACATTTTTTTGTTATATTTTGTACAAAATTTAAAAATTGAACATATTTTTTACTGTTAAATTTATTTGTCAAATTAAATATCCAAAAATATAGTTTTGTTGTTTATAATTGCTTTTGTTTTATATTCTGGAAAATTTATTTCTGAATAATAAGAGAATTTATTTTTAACTTTTGTATAATTTAATTTTTTATTAGATATATAGTTAGAAACGATTTGCTCTTAATTCAACAGTTGGAAAAAACAAGCACTACTAGCAAGTATGACAGTAACTTTATTTGTAAATAAAGTTACTGTCAATACACAATACAATATACAAAAAATAAAGTTACTGTTGTACTTGCTAGTACTGTTTGTTTTTTCCAACTGTTTTTATTAGATATTATTAGATTTTTTATTTGATTAGATTCTAATGGTAAAATATTTTCCAATCATTACATAAAACAGAGGAGAAATAATATTTACAATTTCAGTATCCAGTTTTACTTTTATAATATAATTATATATCTTCAGAAGTTATATTTTTGTCTGTCTTCAGTTTCATTAAATTGCATCTAATTATACACAAGCCATATACAGAAGAACTTTTATATACTATTTTCATATGAGATTTTGGTATCTTTTTTCAACATTTATGATTATACTTTTCAAATAAATTAAAAATGTATCTTGTGTGTCATTGAAGAAGACATATAAATTTGGGTTGAAGCCTCTATATAAATATGTACAAACTGTAAACAAAAAATTTTTTATATAAGTCTTGTATGTAATTTACAGTATTATAGATGGATTTGTTAAACTTACTAAACATTAATAAAACTATTAATATTATTATATATTAATAATATATATTATATATAGTATTTATACCATTTAATATTTTTAACATTATGTCTCGGAAGAATTATGGGCATACTGTTGTTGTTTTTGCATTATATCTTTAATTGATATCATACTTTTGAAGAAAATAAAGCTTTTTAATTACTGTAATTAAAAAAAAATTATTAGCATTTTTGTTTAGAAAACATTGATCTTTACTACCACTTTAAATGAAAAATATTTTGATTATATTTAAAATAATGTCTAAAAAATGAAAAATCTTTTTTTGAGAAAATTTAACTGAAATAATTATTTATTAGGAATGCTCATTTATATAATTTATGTATTATTATTTCAAACAATATTACTTCAAAATTTTAATATTAAAAATTAGTTTATATTTTAAAGTTTTCATGGTAATATATTTAGTCAAATTATAGATGACTAATAAGAAAAGTGTCAAATTAACTGCTGTCTTAACTTTTGCATAAATTTTAATCAAAAGTTGATTTTTTTCACTTTTTAATACTATATTGTTAACATATTAATCCAATTATATTTATAATCTTTATATAAAAATAGACATAATAATATAATTTGTATTGACGACAATCTGTTTTAAATCTTTAATAGTATGGTTTCCAATAATAGTGATTATATATACAGTATATAATATAATTGCATAGAATTTCAAAAACACTTTAAATATTTACAAACACTAAAATTAAAATATTTTATTTATGTCCACAAATAAAATTTATTCATTTCATGATGAGTTTATATTATCATTATTATTTTCACTTTCTTAAATGCAATTTTTGAATGTTGTTTATTAATAGAAAAATAAATTTTTTCATATCAGAATGAATTGCAGAATTGTTTACTACTTCACAATACTTCCTTGGTTTTTCATTTTGTTTTACATAATTAAACTTTTAAAATTTAAGACAAAATAAATTATTTTTAAATAATTTACATGTTTACACAGTTTAAAAATTTGAATAATCCTATAAAATCCAAGCTAATTTCTGTTTCTTCATCACTAAGTTGTTGTTTCTTTAATTGAAAAAATGTGAATATAGTAAAACTACTAATAAAATTAATTATAAGCTTATAAGTTACTAATAAAATCCAATGTTATTTATTATAAAAATAAAATGTAAACAGAACAGAACTACATAGGACTTTTGGGCCATGTCCATCATCACTTACTGGTTAGTTGCAAGCTTATATATTATAAGCTGGTAGATTTAAAAATTACTAGTTCATAACTGATGATGGCTACTATATGAAAATACTTCTGATAATTCTTTTTGAATCTTAAGTTTCCTAAGCTTGTTGTTCTCTTATTTAATATTACAATATTTTCCATATTCTGCTTATAATTACACCAAAGAAAAAAATTTTCAACAAAATGTTGCATGATATGTTTTTTAGCTTTCTATATTTTTCATATATTTTGTATAAATATATTCTTATAAAGATGAGAATTATTTGGCCATCACTATATATAATTCATCAAAAGATCCTTAAAATACTTCAGATTTATGTGTAAACAATAATTAGATTGTTTCTTTCCATTTTCATAAAATACATTTTTAAATAAAAATAAAGTTGCTGAATTTAAATAATATAATTAAACTTGATAACAATATGAATAGAATAAATTCAGATGGTTTTTAATATTGAAATCAGTTTTATGTAATAGTTTTGATTCATTGTATACATTTTGTAATAAGGATGGATTATAAAATGAATTTAATTCATTGAGTGATTTTTTTATAATATAATAATAACTATAATTGATTTATTCACTTAATTATAAAACAGGATAAAAAGTAAAATTTAAATTTTATTGAATGAACTCTTAAATTTTAACTATTGCTATGTGCAATTTTGAACTGTAAACATCTTTCATATTACAGATTTATAGATATAGAATATTTCCAAAATGTAAAATAAATTTTGTTTAATTCGTTTTCATTTTAGGATTTTTATTATTCAGCATATTGAATATACAGTATATTTGAATTTTTGCTTTCTTAATTTAATATAGAAATTAATGAGATTATTTAAGATTAAATTAAAACATTTTATTTAAATTTATTTAAATTAAATATAGATTAATCTATATTTAAATTTATTTAAATATAGATTATTCTGTAGTATTTAAAAAATTTTTTTCTAATTGAACTTTTTTATGTATTTAAATATCATTTGTGTAATATTTCTATTATTTATCAGTGTTATAAGAAATAGTTAGTAAAAATAATACTGAAGTACATTGAAATTTTGAATTATAAAAATTATTTTTCAATATAAATATGCTTTTAAGGAGAATATTTATTTAGTTTTGCTTTTCTCATATTTCTTGTTTTTAATTACATAATATAAATTTTTATTTAATGTTTTCAAAATTTATTCACTAAATATTTTATACTAAGAAAATTTTAACTATATCGTCTATCTTATAATTATTAATTTTTACTATATTTTCTTTAAATAAATTTTTGTTTGTTTTGTTGAATTACATACTTCATAAATAAATGATAAATATATAAACACTTAATTTTTTATACTTATATAATTGAATAATATAAGAATTATCCTTTGTAGATAAATGATTTAAGAACGAAAGTTGAATATTGTATTAGAAACTTGAAACAAATATTCAAAAATAATTTGCAATTGATTTTATAGAAATGAAATTTTATTTTTATTTATTATTCTTTAATTTAATATTTATAGATCAAGAAATAACACAGGAACCTGATGATCTTAAAATAACCAATGAAGAAACACAATTGCCTTCTTTTGATTTAGAATTAGGACTTATGAATTTAGAAAAAGGTAATTTTTAATTTAAAGTATTGCAAAATCATATTTTTATTTTAATGAATTAAATTGATTATTAATAATGTCAAAATTATTGAATTTTAAAATTTATTTCTTAACGACCAAATATTTAAATGTGTTAGCATGAAAATGATCTTAAAATATTAGTAAATATTGCTTAATTATATAGTATTTTAATTTACGATTAATAATAAAGAAACCAAAGAAAGTATTTCTATAACAAAACTGAAATGTTATATTATAATTACAGATAGTAATATTTATTTGTTATTGTTATTTATTTAGATTAGATCTTATCTTTCTATGTCATCCATTGTCTCCATTATTTTAATTTGTTGTGAATAAAATTTATTTATTTTTAATTTAGTCTTTTTTTTTATTAATGTGAAAAATTTCAAAAAAATAATATATTTCGCAAGTTTTAGCCGAAATTTATCAAATATTTTGCTGATCATAAAATAGTAGAGTGTATTTATAGACTGTTGACAATTCTTTATTGATTTTATTTTTGCCCTAGTTTCCGCATACTCTTTGTTCTACTTTCAATGTCTTTATAAATTGAAAAGTGTTTTTAATAATGATATGTTCTCTTATAGAAATGAGATTGAAAGATACAATTCTCTTTTTTCTTTTTATTGTGCTACACAAGTTTAAAACAATATATGTTTCTTATAAATTATACTTTCAACAGACAATATGAATTTTTTTATATTACATTGCTCTAATTATTTATTTTTTTATTATTTATTTTTATTATATATATTAAATTGGATTGAATGATTACTTTACAATATTGCTTAATTATAAAACAATATATTTTGCTTATATGATAGAATAAATTTCCTTTTCATTTAAAAATCAAATAAAAAAGTTGATAAGAAAAAGATATTAATTTTTAATTCAAATGCACTTAAGTTAAAGGTATGTTTTCTTTTGATTAAATTAATTTTATATTTTTTATAGGTGACAAAGAATCAATAATCAAAAAATTAAAAGAAGAAGAATGTTATGTCATGCAGTTACAATCATTACTTTTGTCTAAAAAGTTAGAGAGTAAATTTGTTGTAAAAGCAGTTGAAATTGTTGCAGAAATTACAAAAAATGGTAAATATATAATAGATTTATAAAACAATAGAAAATTTTTGCAGATTCTTACTAAATACAAAAAATATCATGAATATTACACCCCTATCCTCATAGGAAAATGGATAGCACTCAGAGAAAAAACATAATCATATACCATTAATAAATGATGCTAAACATCTCTATACATTCTATCATCGTCCTCCATAATAATCATTTTCACTCAAGTACATCTTTTAGTCATAGTGTTAAACTATACTGTCAGCATATCTTGCTCTCACAGCCCTGAGCAGTCAGTCATTTAATGCACATAAACTTATGGAGAAATATATCTATGTTAAGAAGAGATTATTCTATGCATTTTTAGATCTTGAGAAGACCACAGGAATAAGTTGTGGAAAGTATTGAATGTATGAAGTGCATACATTCTTAACACTTTCCACAACTTCTTGTATGAATTTACTTGTAAATCTTCTGCACAAAATCCACAATTATCGATGTATAGCCATAAATATATAGAACATTATCTTCTTGATACAGATATATTTTCTTCATAATTTTATATGACTTGACAAAAATCTGGTCACCACATTCCCTTCCATTGCTTACATCACACTTTGTATTGCACATACACTTGGTCACTTTCATTTAGTCTTAAGTGTAGCTAAGAAGAATTCTTAACACTTTTTTACTATTGAATGCTCTTGTACTTGAAAAAATTGTTTAGATAAACAGCCTATTTCTTCAAAAATTTCCAGCAGTTGCATCCAGTTGTCACATATTCTAGTGTTATCATAATTCCAAATACCAATCCTTCAACCTACTAATCAAATTATTTGTAACAATTACTTGCACATTATCATAGAACTCTTATTTCATTTTTTATTTTAGAAAAAATAGCCATACTGTCAAGCATGGAATTAATTTGCAAATATTTTAAAATTATAATACACATTATTATGATAATTTAAGGGAAAATACAAATTGATATCAGATATTTGTAAATAATTTATTATCATAACCAACTACAATTATCATCATGTATACTCACATCATATACTAATATATACATAATTCTAGTTGCTTATGTTTGGTTTAATAATGTTTAAAAAGAAAAGAGTCAATATCATATACAGCAGGAGTGGCCAACTTTTGTGTACGTAAGATCTACTTTTTATCTTAAAAATGTGTCTCGATTGACTTGTTGTCATAGACATAGTCTAAGTGGGAAGAGGGAGGTGTGAAATGCATACTATGTCTATATGCTGTGTTTCAGTATGAGGTGCACTCTTGGGAGCTATGGGTAGATAAGCAAAATATACGTTCAAACATGCGTATCTACTTACGTGAAAAACAACATAACAAGCCAAAAAAGTCATGACCAGGGGAATTAAAACAACATAAGTAATTATCAGTGATGTGTGGTGACATTTGCTGATAGGAAACTGTGCTTCCATAAAAATTATAAACAACACAACACTAAAAATGACAAAAATAAATAGTTTATTTATTTTTATTCGGCTTATATCTCAAAGAACTCATAAGTTGAGACAGTTGTAAGTCAAGGTACTACTGTATATTTATTATTTATATTTTAGAAAATACAAGGGAAGTGGCGCTTCCACAGCTTCCATGGACTGCATGCCACTAGTAATTATTGACAATATTAGTTCAAATTAGCTACAGATAAAGACAGATTTAGAATTAAAAATTTTTTTTTATTGCCTTAATATTAATGGGAAGACTGAGTTTGCATATCTCTAACCAAGGAATCATAATTAGGTGTATATCCTGATAAAGATAATAATAATGAGTCTTCAGTATGGGAATCAGTCATGACAGAATGTTGTTTAGTCTTTGTTAACTTTAACTATGAAAATGCTGATTCACACAGGTATGTGGATCTGAAACAAGAATAAATATATTTGCTACATTTGGTGATACTGGGATATTTTTCTTGGTTGATGTATTTCCAAAAAACTTCTTCAAATTTTCTGCGTTGTAAGGTTATTTTGGTTGATTGCTCGCGATCGACCAAAATTGGCTTCGCAATTGACTTGTTGGCCACCCCTGATATACAGGGATTCCCTATTTATATATATCTGATTTTCAAAAATTTAATTTTTACATAAAATATCTTCAATAATTTATTTATTTTATTTGCAATTTACAAGTGCAAGCATATTGATTTGCTATATTTAAAAGTTCAAATTACTTGATTTATTTATATTTATATGTATTGTTTATTGATTTTTTTAAGATCAAATTACTGATTCAGTAATTGTCCATGCAGTGTTGTCTTCCTTTCATGAGTTCTGTACTCTTTACAGAGGATTTTAGATTTGTTCTGCATTGCAATTCAGGCATATTCTGATCTGGTGAGATTCAGGAACTACCCTTATTTTCCTTCTAATATTCAAGAAAGAAATCTGATGGTTTGGGATAGCATTTTGTTATGGGGTCAGACAGACCTGATTTATATTTTTATAAAGACAGAAGATAGCTATAAGTAGCAATTGAAATTATATAATTATTTAAATAAATTGTTGATTCTTTTTTCTTTTAAGAATAAAGATATTAATCATCATCAACCAAGTAATTACAAAGATATTTGTCAAAAAAGAGTTTGAAAACAGAATTAAAATAACTGACCCTACTCACAACTGACTGGAGCAGATTCTAATCAACGTATTATGATAAAACCTGGTATATATGCTAGATCATGGGGTTGTGATTTCTGTTGAAAAATAAAATAGTTAAATTTTCACTATCAGATAAAATATGATGCTTTTATGGATGAAAAATATATTCAGAAATAAAATCTGATTATTGTAATGTTAGATTACTGAAAAAGCAGTTACAGAACTTCAATATGTGCTCCATGTAAGTCTATTAGATGCTGAATACATAACCCTGCATGATCAATGGTCACTTGAATCATTTCCTGCGGAATGTCTGCAACATACTGATTTATGCTTGCCTTCAAATCAATCATATGCTGTACTTCTCCTCTCTGATAGACTTGATTTTTCAAATACGTCCACAGTCCGAAATCACAAGGATTCAAGTCTGGAAATTCTAAAGGGATTTTAAAAGTCAGGAGATTCAAGCAACCGTTGATCACACAGTGTTATCCAGCATTTAATCAATTTAGCTGAAGCACATATTGAAGTTCTATAGCTTCTTTTTGTATAATAATCTTATTATTGTAATGCTGTATTTCTGAATAGTTTTCATCCATAAAGCACCGTGTTTTATCTGGCAATGAAAATTTGAACTATTTTATTTTTCATTGGAAATCTTGACCCCATGTCTAATTAGCATATATGCCAGGTTTCATTATCATATGTTGATTAGAACCTGCTCCAGTGAGCTGTAATTAGGGTTATTTTATAGTTATAAGATAACTATAAAATAACTGACCCTCAGTTATTATCTTTTAGAAATAAAATTTAATATTACAATAATGAACAGATGAATCTGATTTTAATAAAATATTTTGAATAATAATAATAAATAATTTTGAATTTTTGATTTCCGTTTTAATTTTCTATATTATTTTATCTATTAATTTTTCTATATTGTATTGCTGAAATTTTGTATTAATTTTTAAAAATATAATTTAATAAAAATTTAAATATAAATGCATAAGTTTTTAATTAATTTTTTCTAAATTTTAAACAGTAACTAAAATATGCTACTTTTGCTTATGTTTGTTATGATATTTTTTAGATGCTGTACGAAAAATGTGCACAGATGCAGGTTTCATAAGCTATTTATTAGAACTTTTATCAAGTGATGATAATGCATTATTGTTGCAAGCTATTAGAGCTCTAGGAAATATTTGTTACATAAATGGTATATTGAAAATAAATTTACAAATTGTATCTTGTTCTTGTTGATAAATTATTAATATTTAAATTATTTTTAAACAGATGAAGCTTGTGAAATTGTAATGAATTATCAAGGTGTTTATAAAATTATTGATTTATTAAATAGTTTATATAGGATAGAATCAACTGAAACCAGATATTTGGTATATGTTTCTATTGGATGTCTCATGAATCTAACAGATACAATAGGTAAATAGTTTTTATTTAAAAACATTTAATAAGAAAACAAATTATATGATGACTTTTAATTTCTTTACTTTGTAGAAAAAGTGCAAGAACAAGCTATTGAAGCAGGTGCTATTAGTTTGTTGTTAAATTATTTAGAGAAATATTATGAAGACGAAGAAATCGCAGCCAATTGCTTATTGGTTTTGAACTGTTTATCTGTTTGTGGTATGATTTTATGAAACTAAAATCTCTTTTATAAATATATTTCTAAAACTTAAATTATATTTCTTTTTTTGTTTCTCATAAGAATAAATTATGTGAAAGCAAACAAATACAACTATAAAACTAAAAATTTAAAAATTTAATACAACTCTGAAATATTAATTTAAAACTTAACATAAATATTATAAATATTTATGTTAAGTTTTAAATTGATATTTTATAGTTTTTTAAAAGTTTTTGCACTTACTATGGAAAGAAGTGCTATATTTTGTTTGGTATTAAGAATATCTTGTTTATATGTGATTGATTGTGTCTGAATTTCAATATCTATTTATATCTTTAGTTACTTGGTCATTGTTAATGAGAACCTTTTGGATCCAGTAAGTATTTTGGTTAAAAATGGCAGTGCAATTTATTTGAAGCAAGAGATATATGAAAAGTTGTTTGAAAATTGAGTATAGTGAATGAGAATTGATATAATGTGGAGTAAAGACGCTGAAACTTGAATGTTTTTAGAAACTTGAGCTGATGAGCTGAAGTTTCTAAAAAAATGCTGATGAGCTGAAGTTTCTAAAATTGAATATAATATGCACTTTTTAAAAAAAGTGCATATTGTATTCATTTTAACTGTTTATTATAAGATTTTGTTGTTACTATGGT
>WUQG02022693.1:0-11359 GCA_011317285.2 Androctonus mauritanicus | reverse complement strand
GGACCAAAGCAGCATCAGTTGAGACAGTTCTACAGCACTTAATCACCTTTAATGCCAGGAGTCTCTGTAATTTTAAAAATTTGTACGCCACTGTTTTTTTATAAATAGCATGACCCCATACTGAGACACCATACAAAACCATAGGCTGAATAGCACCAGAGATCAACAATTTATTAGCCTTAGTATTTAAGCCCCAGGTGCAACGAGCACAGCTCTCAAGTTTAAAAGTAAGTTGTTTGGCTTTTGCAATTACATAATCAACATGCTGATTATAGTTTAGTTTGGGGTCAAGAATAACTCCCAAATACTTGTAGTGGGAAACCCACTCAACAGGGGAACCATCCAAAAGAATAGTAGGATAAGTGTATTTATATTTAGTGGTAAAAAGCATAGCTTTTGTCTTATGGAGACTAAATTGAAGCTTGTTTAACTGTGCCCAGTTGCAAGTCATATTAAGAGCTTCACTGAGGTCTCTTTCTAAGGTGACAAGGTTTGTTTCTTGGCAAGTGAGTACAAGGTCATCAGCAAAAGCAAAGAGTCTAATATTAGCTCTCCAAGAACGATTAAGCAAAGAATTAATGACAAGATTCCAGAGAAAGGGAGAAAGTACTCCACCTTGAGGGCATGACTTAGTGAGACACTTTTCCTGAATGCAATCTTTGTATGACAATTTTATTTTCCTATTTTTAAGGAAAGAGTCTACTAGTTTGAGAAGATAATTGGGGCACCCCAAAATCATCAACTCCCTTAGAATACTAGGATGCCAACAATTGTCAAACGCACCTCTAATATCAAGAAAAATGGCAGCCGTATATCCATTTTGATTGGCTTGGGATATGTGGTTGGTTAGATCAAAAATAGCATCCTCAGCGGATCTGTTCTTCATGAAGCCATACTGACTCTGATGAAACCAGTCTTGAGTATTAGACAGCCAATTTAACCTGTTGAGAAGCATCTTTTCAAAGACCTTCCCCAACACAGGCAGCAAACTGATAGGGCGAAAAATCTTTGAATTATCATTCATAGTAAGTGATTTTTTAGGAACCAGAATAACCTTGGCAACTTTCCAAAGGTTAGGAAAGTAAGAAATATTTATACAAGAGTTGATGATATTTAAAATAGGAGTTTCTAAAATATGATAGGCATGTTGAATCATTGAAGCATAGATTTCGTCTACACCAGGGGCTTTCCCAGGACTAAGGGAAAAAACAGCCATTCTTAGCTCAATGTGGCTGAAGTCACAGTCTCCTTCATTAGGAAGATCACTAATACCATTAGAAAGATTCCTGATGTTAGTATGTTCGTCAGTATCATCTTCCCTATTATCATCAGGAAAGAATTGATGAATAAGATGAAGTAGAGTTGTATTTAAATTGCAAGTTATCTGGGTTCCAATAAAGGGAGCTTTGATATTCTTATGAAGATTGTTTCTATTGATAATTCTATAAATGGTACCCCATGGATTGTCACTACCAGTAGTAGTACAATAGTTCTTCCAAGACTCAAATTTAGCTTTGACTAACTCTTTTCTATACTGCTTTTTCATCTCTCTATATTCAATTTCACGTATTTATATCTATATAAATAAACTAATAAATTAATAAATCAATAGTTTAAATTTTTGAAATGCTGATCAAAATAGCATTTTTCAAAATTAAAATGATTATACTAAAGAGAATCATAACTCATTTTTTATTTGCATTTTTAATACAAATAACTATACATATATACATATTTTTTCAATTAAGTAACAACAGAGCATTCCCATTTTAGCTATAATTAGAAAACAGCATCAAAAATAAATTTCTATAAATTATATAAATTTCAAATAGAAAATAAACACGCTTTAAAAATACACATTATAAATTAATATAATAAAAAACTTGTTAAAAAAATTATCTCACTTCAATTAAATATTCAATAAAAGTTGTCTTCTTTTTAATACTGATTGGCTAAATTTTAAAATTCTGTTTTATCAATATAGTTTTGAATATACAAACGTTTTTTCCAAAATTCATTAATTTTTAAAACACTATTCACTTACAGAAGATAATTACAAAATTATTTTGAAAATCATATAATATTTAAATGCAATACAAAATACACAGTAAATTTTTTTTAAATTTGAAAAAGTTTATATCAATTTAAATAATTAATTACCATAGATTTATTAATAATTATTGAGAAATTTTTCAAAATTAAGTTTTCTATAATTTTAACATTTATTTACAGATCTATGTTAAAATGAATTAACAAAAATTCTCAAAATTATCCTTAATAAAAAAACAACAGAAAATATCTTATATAATATAAGTTAAAAAAATAAGTTATCAAATCTGGAGAAGTGAATTATCATTATCTATCTCATTTTCTCTCAAAAAAGAATAATTTTATTTCCATTTGATTAATTTGGTCTAAAAATTAGTTAGTTTATTTAGTCTCTTAAAGCATTATATCTATTACAATATATAATTCCAGCTTGTGTTATATAGTTAGTAAATTTAAATTTGACATATGAAAATAGATATTAACATGCAGTGGCTATCTTAGAGCAGCTATCAATCAATCAGTGCCCTAGACAAAACTATGAATCATATTCCCATTTGTAGATCTAGGCTATGATATTTGATAAGTTATAAAATATTTTATCATTCTTAAAAAATGTTTCTAAGCATTTGCTCATTAAAAAAAAATTACATTGTTTACTGATACTACATTGCTTGTTAGTATTTGATGAAATTTTCAGAATGTATTTGTACATGGCAGCAACATAATCACTTTGATTACAAATAAAAATGTTAAAAATCATTCATTATGGTATTCTGGAAAGAAATCTGTTTTCAATTTAATTTTTTCTTTCAAATCTGATGCCCCTGGCAATCAGTTTTTCTATCTAGGTAGCCCATCTAGGTAGTAAAATATTTAATTATTATATAAGCTATTATATTTTAAAATTACATATACAAACACATATATATGTAATTTTTAAGCATGAAATATTGAAGTAAATATATATAAATAATTTGAATAAAATGTATCACAAAATTATTCAAATTCATAAAATTTCTTAAGAAAACCTATTGTTATATTTCAGTTCTGAATGTATTGAGATATTGCAGTAAGTACTAAATCCAATTATTGAAACACATTAACCACTAGTAATACTTTTTACATAAATTGTTTTAAATTATATTTTTTATATTGAAAAATATGGAAATTTTATTAACATTTTTATGCTGCAATATCCAAACTGTCTTTGAAATTTTTATCAATGCTTCCAGAAAAAATACTACAAAAAAAAAAATGTGATATCTACAGGTTAATTTGAAATTCAATTACATTAAATAATAATGTAACTGATTATTTGTATGTGTGTGTATATATATTTATACACACATAAATAATCAATCAGTTCTTTTTGTAGTATTTAGTGTGTTACATTAATAAATAAATAAATAAATATATATATTAAAACATCTTTCAAAATTAAGAGAAAAATAATTTTTAACAAATTAAAATTAAATGAAAAAGTTCAAGAATACAAATTGTTATTTAATATAAAATGATCTCTAACTGACTGATATAAATACTTTGAATTTAATACTGTACTTAAAAACATTTTTTTTACAAATAATTACAAATCTATTTTAATTAACAATTATACATTTATGAACAAACAATATAAAAATGTGAATTTTCAAGGCAAAAATGGTATTTTAAATTTGAATTCATTTTTTACAAACTTAATCACATTTACACAAACACAGTTATATGTATATCTATACAGGTAACTTTTAAAATAAAATTGCAGTATTATTAAATAGTATATAAAGTTTTCAATTATAAAAAATAACTTTGATCAGTATTGTGTAAGAAAAGATATATTAAAAATCTGTAGAAGAAATGTCTGCATTTGACCATTTCTCAAAATAGATAAATACTTAAAATACACTACATATTTATAATAAAGTTTTAACCTGATTGAATTTTAATCAAGTTAAAATTTTTAAGCTTTTGATTAGAATATTCTAATTAAGTTTTTTTACTGTACTTAATATATGGATACAATACTCTTTCAAGAACCTAATGATTAAAAATCATCTAATTAATTTTAAAACTTAGCTGAAATTAGTTTAAAAAAAAAACTCCATTTTTATATAAAATTTATCAAGCTTCTACAGGACAATCTAATATTTAAAATAAATATTTATTTTTTTTAAACAAACTCTTTCTCATCAATTTTTCAATTTATAAATTGGTATTTTTAAATAAGTTTGCTTACCTTTTTCTGTTTATGTTTTTAAAGATTATATTATTTCATTTCATATTTAAAAAACAATTTTATTTATAAATATATGAATTTTAAAATCTATTCTAATATCAATTTAGATTTATCAATTATGATGCCTTTCTCATATATTTTGATTTATATTTATAAGATATTAAAATAATGATTCAATTGGATAATCTTATTTTCCCAAAAAAGAAAACTCATATAAACCTTTCATTTATAAATGATTCAAGTTTAATTTATTCATATAGATCATACTTAAATATATTTAATTTAAAATATGGAAGTTTTAAAATATTGCATAAGATGAATCTTTTATATAAAAAATTAGTATTAATTATTATTTTTATTTGTGATTTATTCAACTAAAAATATTAATCTTATATTTTTGTTTTATAAAGCTCATTTTCCCATAAGAACAGATAGTAGAAAATTACTAAATTTTTTAATTTTTCTAAAATTATAAAAATTGCATTATCATCTATTAATAGTCATTTTCATTTATAAATCTAGCACTAGCAAAGAAAATTTGTATTTTCAATACCAGAACATAATCAATTATACACATATCTGATCAAAAATACTGTCATAGTCATACTTAATTTATCATTTCAATTAAATATTCATTTCTTATAAATTTGACTTGTGATTTTTAAAGCCTTAATAAAAATTTTAGTCTAAAAAATATTGTTTATATATAAGAAGAATCTGTTACTTAACATACATAAAAACAGATAAAAATTTATTAATAAAAGATCATGAAATGCATATTATCAGAAAATGGTCTAATTACAAATGGTTTTGATTTTTGCATTTAATATAAAATTTAACATAAAATAACTTCACATCATTTATATTTTTTTTTATATTTTAGCATTTATTTTATTAATTTGAGAATGTTAAATTGAAAAAATAAAATCAAAAAGTTATGAATACTACTTTATTCTTTTAGATATATAATAGTTTTTATTAAAAGTATGTCAGTAAGATAATTATTAAATAATAATTATATATATAGTATATTGATATATACCATACATACTCATATAAAAGCTGATCCCCCACTTCAGAGTTGAAAATCAATAAAAAATGTGAAAGCTGACCCCAACTTTCAAATGTTAGAATATGATATTCAAACTTGGTAAACACTTTGCTTTAACTATGTAGTCTTCTAAATTCAAGCACTATAGCAAAGAAACTAAATTTTAATCTGACAACAGATATATCAGATTAAAATTTAGTTTCTTTGCTATAGTGCTTGAATTTAGAAGATTAAATATGATATTCACCAATATAAATCGATAATTTCTTTTACAATTTTAAAAATTTTCCAAATTCTGTTCACTATGTGAATAAATAAAGCCACTTAGACAAAATGCCAGATTTACAGCACTGACACAACATGATATAATGCAATGCAAAAAATAGCTCGATGGAGAGAAGCATGTGATCATATTGTATTGTGTCAAGTTTCTCTATATTTCAATTTTATTGAAATATTTTATTTAGCAGAAAATTTCAAAGAAATATTTAAAGTATTTCGTCATTCCTAATGTCAACAAAAATATTTAACAAAGTTTAAATGATAAAAAATCAGAATCAAAATACAAAATGAAAATTTTTCTGCAACTGCCAAGTGCACATATGATCATTGGAAATGCAAGTCTGATATCTGAAATCAGTTGAAAAGTAATCATCTGTATTTTCTAAATGATCAAAACTATCTGAAAATGCACAAACTGCCAATCAGAAACCACTATATTTCCATTTAACATTCACTATTGATACATGCATTAGCTGCAGCTATGTTTACTGGTTGCAAATGATCAATCTGCAAGTTCCTGATCTTATTTATGAAATGCTTGGTAAATTAATATTTTTGAATTAATCTTGTAATTTAGGTAATATATAAATTAACAAAAATTTCTGAGGCTTTATTTCTCTGGAGATAAAGTGTAGTAATAAATAAGGCATATCTCCAGAGAAATAAAGCCTCAAAAATTTTTGTTAATATTTTTGAATTTAAATATGAATATTTGCATACATCTGTATATTTTTAATAATATAATAGAGAAGAAATAGGCATTTTTAAAAATAAATATGGCACTATATTTATTTCCTTCTCTTTGTGCTATTAGCACAAAGAGAATGCAATGGAAATGCTTCATAATTTTCAATCATATCTGTACAATATCTAATATATAATTCATAATAATATTTGCAAAAAATGTTAATTTATATACAGCCATACTTATCCACATTTTTTAAACAAAAATATTGAAAGAATCAATAAGTTGATGATCTTTGTTAGGAATAAATCTAGCAAGGTGCTACAGGAATGCAGTGATTGAGTCAGCAAATATTATGATCCTGCCAAACAGGTCATGATTTTGGCATGACCTGTGTATAAACTGACAGCATTCAAAAATTTTTTCTGAGAAAAAATCCTTAGGTTATACATGAGTATATAATGGTAATAAAATTTGATAAAAACTAAAATTAATATAACAAATTTTATTTAACTAGAAAGTGGAATAAAATATACATTAATATTACATATTAAAATACTTTATATTTTTTAAAGATAATTACAAATTCTCATTATATTTGATAAATAGCTTTAAAATTTTTAAATAATATATTTGTAAATATGTTAAATTTACATATACAATAACAATTAAAAATATATTATTTTTAAATTAAAATATTTAAAACAAATGAACAATTGCAAGAATTTATTATATTCAAACTAAAAGACAATAAATTAATATTCTGAAATAATATTAATATAAACATTTTATAGTGCTTTCTAGTTCAATAAAATTTTTGTTAATAGTTATTTTTAGTACCATTAATATCATTAAGATAAGCTGGCATTACTTTAATAAATTTCGAAAATCTAAATAGAAATTCTTTTAAATTTCATTAAAAGAAACCAATTCTTTTAAATTTATTCCATTAATTAAACTATTAATGAAACTTTTTGTAAAGTTTTAGTTAATAGTTTTCTCATTTCAATATAAAATATGTATTATATTTTAGTAGTATAAATTTTAGTTTTAAATATTTATCATCACATTTTTCATTATATTTCAAAACTGAAATTGAAAAGAATCACTAAATATTTAAAATTTTTCTTTTTTATATTATTATTATAAATAAATTTAAATAGAGAAACTGAATATATGAAATAAATTACAAAATTCATCATAAAACTTTTAATCTTCTATATTAAATTAAAATATTTTTGCAAAAAACATTATATTCTTCAAGTTTTCTATCCTATATTAGGTATATTTAATGAAATTTAATCTATCTAAGTCATAATTATGAATTAGATATATTAAATTATTTAGCAATTATTAAGCAGTTAAAGAGAATAAAATAAATGGGAATATTTCAAATAGTATCTCTCTTAATAATTGAAATAAATTTGATATTCAAAAAAATGTAATATATATCCATAATGAATGGAATTTTATTCAAGTTAAATTTAATGCATCAAAAATAAATTTATGAATACTGAAATAAAAAATAAAGTCGCTATTAAATTTAATACATATTATGATTAAATGTATTTTCATTCCTTATGATTTTAGAATATATATTGAATTATATAATGAAACAAAAGTTAAACATTCTTATTTCATTGCTATTAAAAATAATTATTCAAATACAGTTATTTATCAGTGAGCTAGAGGATGTAAAGTTATCTATCTTGGCAATTACTTGCTAATTAAATATGAATGCTTTTGGGCAACTCTTAATGCAAAAATTTAAGGTAACTTGGTACTGATATTCATCAAACTACTCCAATAATTAAAAAAATATTGAAAATACATATTATATAATCAAGAATAAAAATAATTATTCAAATAGGTTACATAAAATGCTGGATAAATAGTTTTAGTATATTTATAAATTTTAATTTTATATAATTATTAATTCAAAATCCATATATACTAAAATAATTATCAATGATTTTCTTATTCTTAATTTGCTGTATATAATATAATTCATTTTGTAAATTTAACATTTACCATTTTAAAATTAAAGTCTGATAAATCATTTGTAAAAAATATTAAAATATAAATCACTTTCGCTTAGATGATACTTTCATTAAATTAGAATGCAATCTTTGATTTCCTTTATGCATCAAAAGAAGACCTATTATAATCATCATTGTTCCTAACCACCATAAAAAAGTCAATGTTTCACCAAAAAAGACTTGACCAAAGATAGCCTGAAAATAAATGTATTCAAAATTACAATTATAATTCAATTAATTATATTTGAAAATATGCAAAAATATTTATTTTTTTGCTTTTAATTAAGAATTATCATATTCAATTTAAATATAAAGATGAATCAATAAGCATTTATAATGATAGTTAATTTACTTGTGTTAGCTGCACTGCTCATTGCATATGCAGCTATAAGCATGGACTCTCAATCATTGTGATAGAGCTTATATCATAAGCAATAAAGTTATAATTTCATTGTAGCAGAATTATAGCCTCTTTCTTTATTTACATCAAAAAACAGTGATAAATTTTCTTAGGCTGAAGATATCCCAGAAGCAAAAATCCATTGAAGAGATTCAACTCAATATTGGAATAATTCTTTGGCTCAACATATGGTGTATATGAGTGAATTGCATTATTTAAAAAATGACTATGTCATAGATAATAAACAATCTGGAAGCTTATCCATACAAGAAGAAAACACTAAATGAATCTGTAGCATAATTCTGGATAACCATCCAATCATTTTTGTTGAAGTAACACATTTCTTGCAGATGGTTTCCTAGGGATTAAGAAATGAAGTAATAGTGCATGCATGTCTTATTACTCAACCAAAAACATCTTTTTATAAAATTATATAAAAACTTATGAACCACTGTACTAAGTGCATTGAAAAAAAGAATGATATTTTAAATTTTATATTATAGTTGTATTAATTTTAATAAATATATTGCAGATATTTTGTGATTAATCCTTGTGCATTTTAAAATCAATACACTTTAACTCTGCTTTATGAGAATGATGTGTTCCTTTAAAATGCCTGTAAATCAAATTCTCATAAATCAGACTAAGTTACCACTGATTTATATGGCAAAAATTATGATACATTCCTGAATTCATTTTTCATTGAAAAATACTTGAAATGTCATCTAGTTATATAAATAATGGCAAAATTACATTGATAATTAGTGCTAATTTTCATAATATGATCTAAAACAAATCCACAATAAAAAGATTGGCAACATCATGATTTCCATCTATAGTAAATCTGTCTTTTATCATCTGAAAAATCGAAGTTCAATTCTAAGTCTCATATTTCATGTTTTTAAAAGCTATGCTTCTAATCCTCAATCAAAAAGCTAACTCAATCACAGTGTGGAAGTCCATACTATGTAATGGAATACCCTACTGTTGGAAAAGCAGTTTTCTAAGTTACTTTCCAATGGTGGGGTTAATCTGTATTTAATATTATTTTAACAACAGATTTTAAAAATAAGATATAACAATCACATGCATAAATATTTTAGTTTTTATTTTTTAGTTAAAAAACTAATAAAAAATATATTTTTCAATTTTATTTTAATAGATTTTTCTTATCAACTCCAATTCGCTTTATATGCTTCCATAATAAAGAAAAAAATATTTTTTAGAATTATTTATGTATTTTCTAATTTTGAACATAACATGATTTATAATCATTTGTAATGCATATGCAAATTTTGTTTCACTCAAAATTTATTCTTAAATTGAACTTGAATTACAGAGCATGTATATAAGCTATTATATATATTCTAATTAGTCAATCAATAATATATATTATAGGATGGTTATATCTATCCTGCAATATATATTATTGATTGACTAATTATAGGTTTCTTATTTCAGAGATTTGAATATAAAGATTCAATTAGAATGCAAAAAGTTTTAGTGAAATTTCCTTATATAATTTATTACCAGAGTATTTCAAGATATGGTAATGAGTTAAATAAACATTCATTTTTCAATACATTAGAAAATTCAATGTATTATTGAAAATCCTTTAAGTCCAACATATGCAGAGCCATGTATTTATCTCTGAAAGACAAATATATATCTCCCAAACTAAAAGCTATGTAAATCAGGGACTTAATCAATAATCAATGTATAATCTTGACCAAAATATTAACTAATATTTTGCTATTTCAATTATTATTCATTTCTTAATTTCAGATTTATTTTAATGACAAATCAATTTTTGATGCAACTGAAGGAAAATGTGTGTATGTAGAAAAAAGCAGATTATATTGAACAAATATTGAACACACATCAATTATGAGTTGGAATTTTTTACTAATTTATTATCCTGAGACACCTCATTATAGAATGCATTATGCATCAGAATAAATATAAGTGTCCTTTAAAAATATCTATTATTCCAAATTAGAATTGGTTTTCTGATAAAGATTATTTTTTCATGCATAACGGAACCTCTTGCCATAAAACATTTAAAACATATCCTTGTCCTGGGAATAGTCTAGATATGAACCAATAAGAATCTGTGGATAATAGTAAAGAATTAAAACATATCAAATAAATTAGTTATATTTAAAAGCAATAAATGGATGCATATAAAAGAATATATAATTATGTTCTTTGACACAATATATTATTAAAAGAAGCATTTATTTAAATAAAAAAAATTATAGTAGTAGTTTTGGTTTACACGCTCTTTTTCAAGTATGAAATACAGTAAAACTTCGATCTAACGTTCGCCAATCTAATGTTTTCCTCGATCTAGCATTCTTTTACTCTGGTTCCGGCAAAAAATAGGAGAAAATAACATTAAAATGTTTCAATCTAACATTTTTCGATCTAACCTTATCCTCTTGTCTAATGTTCAAATTTTCTGGTCACTATATCACAAAACTCATGTAAATAATTTTCGATGTAACGTTTGATAGAATTATTATTACATCCTGTCCTCTCACACGTCGTCATAAGTTTCCCATGGGAAATATACATATCGGCACGACATTAGCGCCAACTGTCGCAATGCATATGGCTT
>WUQG02022682.1:0-11360 GCA_011317285.2 Androctonus mauritanicus | reverse complement strand
TCAAGGAAAAAATCCGATGGGACGTATCGATGTGGATAACTCTCAAAGCATTATACAGCTGGCTATAGTAAGCGGGCGATAATAAATGGCAAAAATGACCCCGGGGAAGATTCCGACTAGGGGAAAAAAAGAAAATAGCTCGTAAAGAGGTGAAGTAAAGGGGATGTTGTATTGTGCGGGGGCCATCTTGTACAACGATACGGCACTCTATCAGGTCGCCTTCAATAGGCAAGAGGCCAACGGGTACGAGACCAGACTGGCCAGTCTGGGGGAATGTTATGGCAGCGGAAGGGAGAGATTGAAGTGGTCTCTGGAAAATTCATCGTCAGATTAACCGTTCTTTATATCTCCCCCCTCAATGAAGGTGGTCCCGGGACACGTGGGAACTCCGATTCAATGATTCATACGTCAACTATGGCATATAATTGATCCTTAACGCGCCCGGGTCTAATGGTACGAATTTAATTTGGCGTATTTGGAAAACTGGTTTCTAAAATAAGCTTCAAATCAGACAGACATCCTGTAAAAGGTCTACAGACGAGCGAGGACAGTCTGACCACGTGCTTTGCTCGTGTACTAGTAGTTCGTCCTAACCTTGTACGAGTCGACCTCTAAAAGTGTAACCCTTTATCAACGTTAAAGAAAAACACGTTTTGGGTGAATATTCGGAGTTATCGATCTAGAGATTGTCAGTAGTTTCGATCTTTGGCAATGCTATTCCCCCTCTTCGGATAACCTCGGACTCCTAGATCTGGATCGGAATTTTCTGTTTATATAACTTTCAACATGGTTATTGACACAGGTGGTAGCCGAACTGTGTGGCTAATCCGCGCTGCGCAGGATATTTTTGTTTCTTCTTCAAAATTTATGTTTTGATTGTAATACTGTATCAAAAATGCGCCACGTTCCCAAGCCCCGTTTGGTAGGTCGCAATTTCCAAAGACGGGCGTAGTCGCCACCCCAACGCTTTTTACAAACAACTGTCAACTGCAACCAGTCGATTTTCTCGGTAATTTTTAGCCGTAAAATTAGCTGGTTTGTACTTTCGTCTCTACCAAAAAGAAGAAAAAAAATTTCCGGTTTCCGGTCTTCTTCCAAAATCAGTTTCGAAAACATTCGTTAGAAAAATCTTTTAATGAATATAAAAATAGTTATCTAAATGTATCTATTTTTTTTTCTTCCTTCTTGGCTGGCATTCGAAGTAAACAAAAAAGCGGCAGTGAGTAACTCCTGCCCTACATCCGAACGAGTGTATATTCGGAGAGCGAAAAAAAATCGACATCCGAGCTTTAACACGTGCAGATACCAGACATAGGCTGATCTGAAGGGTTTTTGGCAATGTTTTCCATTAGTTTTTGGCCGCTTTTTTGATTTAACTCTAGTGTCTTTTTTAGCGGGGAAATAATTTTAAAATAGAAAAACCCGGCCTGGACCACCTTCAATGGTTGCAAAACCTCCCATTTTTATCGCATAAAAATTATCGTAAAGACAAACTAATAGTATTCTAGTTATAAAACCTTCGTTATACACAAAAATAAAGATTATCGATGATGGCCGAGTTTATAATCGCCTTCCAGATGGTTAAATTAGTCATAATTACCGGAAAACTGTTTTTCAAACTAGTTAATTTAAAACCATCCCATTCGTCGGCGTGTGGTTAAGAATTGGCGCAGTCGGATCCCGTATCGTTTCAGTCTGTAGTGGTACAGCATAAACCTAGTAATGTGTAACAAAATTAAACAGTTGGAGGAAACGGGAACAAAAAGAATTATTTAGAACAGTCGCAAAAATATAAACTGTGCCAGTTCGGTGGTCATCTTTTAATAAAGGACAAGCTTATTAACACCCACGACCTTGTTTGATATTTCTAAAAGTGATACTCTACCATTATTGATGCCGTATAAGTAAAAATAAGTAGGGTTAGACCAAAGGAGGTAGATGCCACAGTTTCGTCTCGTCAGCGGGAGGCAAAGAAGAAATGCTGTATGACTACAATCGGCATTTTGACCCAAACTCCTGCAGAGGAAGGATTAAATATGTGGAACTAGATAAAAGAACTGAGTTTCCATTGTCTTCTCTGAATAAACATAAAGACACCCATTAATTTGTTCATAAAAAATTGTCTTCCACTTTCTACTTAATAAATTCCCAAAGATTGAGAATAATGATGATTATGATAAATTCTCACACAATGATTGTCTTCTATTTTTTATTAGATTTGATATAAAACTGTACATATCTTTTATGTACATGTATACATAAAATCTGTGATGATTGCTAACAAGCCTTAAGACATAAATAAAAACAATTTATGGATATAAAATTTGTTTTTTTTTACAAAATTCTCGTGGAGAATAAAAAGAAAAAGATACCAAAATTGTCACTTTTATTATTTTTTGGGAATCATTTGTGATTCCAAAGTTGGAGAGACGTGATGCCACAGTGGAAGAGTTTGGCATTGAAAATCTAGCTGGTACATCTGGAGTTGATCTGAATCCTGTGCAAAGTTTAGAAAGTGAACGGTATGGGGATCCTTTGTTTCTGGAAATTGACCAACTGCCAGTTTAAAAAGAAATGTGGAAGATGATTTTATAAACCATATAGTTAATAATGCACTAAAATATATTTCTTGTGTTCTAAATTTAATAGTGTGGTGCATGTATGCATGTATGTATGTATGTATGCATGTATGTATGTATGTATATGTATGTGTGTGTGTGTATGTATGTATTTATATATCTAAATTCAAAAATCAATAATGCTCGACAGGTGTTTTGTTGTGGAAGCTTTTTAAAATCTGGAGAAAAATGTGTCGACCAAGGAACTCGGAATGGGCCCGCCATTCGAGTGTGGATTGCCAAATTGGCCGGCAGAGGAATGCTTTGTTAACACCTTCCTCTTGCTTATCAACTCTCTCCCAATAGAAAATAATGAAATTTCCTAATAAAATATGAGCATCAGCAAGCGGTGATCCAGCCACAGTTCACCATAAAATTAATGATCTTTCTTCGATGTGATTTGTCTAAATCCACTGGGAATCTGGGTTTGACTGTGCTACCTTGCCTCCTATCAAGATAATCCTGAAACAAAAAAAATAAATATATATTTCTTTATAAATTTAGATACTTCAACCTTCTACAGTGTAAACTTTGTTGAAACAAAAAATAATTATGATACTTCAAATTATATGCTTAACTAATAAATGATAAATCTGTCCTAAACACTTAACTTGAAATAAATAATGCAATTTTAAAATGACAAAATGATTACACTCACTTTTAGTAAAACAGTTTTAAATGAAATATAATACAATGGTTTCAGTCCTAAAGATGAACATAACTGAAATATAAAAAAAAATTTATAAAAACAAATCTCAAAAATTATTTGTGAAATTTTATGATTAATTTAGATTTTCTCCTTAAAATTAATTAATGCTATATTAATTTTGGCAAAAAATAAGAAATAAAAATAATTTTAAATACTTATTATAAACATTTTTATTTTATACATTTTTTTCCATTTTTTAATACTCAGTTTTTTTAAACTAATTTAAAAAAACATTAATGTTAATGTAAATAACTATTAATATTGTTTCTACTAGACCAGTGGTATGTAAACTATTCCATATAGAGTCATGAAAGTAATTCTGAGAATGACAAAAAATTCATAAATTAAAAGAAAAACTTAAGGATGAATACTTTCAGCAACAAAATTTAAAAAATTTACACAAAAAAATTTAACATCAACAGCGATTCAGAGTATTCTAGTAATTGCAAAAAGAGTCTCAAATTGAACTGAGATACAACTAAACCTTGGATACTTTGTCAGCAGAGTGTTCATTTTAATTTTTTAAATAACAACATTAACAATAATACATATCTATAGTGAAAAAACAATAAAAAGTAGGAAATAATAAATTTTAATGGAAAATAATGAATTGAGAAATCAGAGTTTAATTATCAACAATGACACATATCATATGTTATATAGTATGTTCATTAAAAAATAATATGATGCTAATTTCTACTGTTTGGGTAATGATACATTTATGCTGCAATTAGTTTAAAATACCATCACTCAAAACTTCTTTTCCTGCAAATTCTATGTTCTTCAAAATAATATTGAAAATGGGATTGAGATAACAGGTAAAAAGTGAGATCATCGTTAAAAAACATTTGTGCTTTTGCACTAAACTAATATTTTTTTATATTTAAATATAATATTTCCACCTTTTAATGATATCATTTTAATTATGAAATTATTTAGATAAAAAAGGAAGTAACTGAAATCCGAATGAAAAAGTGGCAAAACTGTTTTGTTGATGATTTTTAAATGATTTTTGTCAACATCATCAATTCTTTTGCTTCATTTGTTCCTAATGGAGCTGTTATTGTAAAACTTTTTCTTTTACAATAATAGCTCCATTACAAGATTATGGAGTTGTATAATTTGATTGAAAAAACAGTATAATTAGAATTTTTTAATTCTAAATGTGTTTTATTAGTAAATATTTATGGTTGTATGGTATAATACATCAATACTTCTTGAATTATAAAAAAGTATCAAGTGAATTCAAACATTTAAAAAAGATCAGAAAATTGTTGATGATGAATAACAGATAGTTATTCTTAATATTATTTTTAATGTTGTATCCACTCCGTAATCATATAGCTGAAAGATTGGAAATTTACTAATTACTAAAAACTGCTTTGCCATTAAAAATGAATATTTCTTTGCTTATAAAGTGACTTGCCAGAAAATTTGAATTTTACTAATTATTTAATATTTTGAAAACTATTATATAGACACTCCCTAACTTATGTATATTCTACATATACAGATCCATAATTAATTCTTTGACTTACAAGAAAAATCTACTGACTGAAATGGATAAAAGAATGGGTCATTATTCTATATCTGGCCTAGTCTTTCAGAGCCCATCACAAGCTGGCCAACACTCATGATGAGGTTAACTGGAAGGTTGAAGCTGGATTCAACAAGTCAGACCCAGATCGCTATTGAAAAACCGGTGATTTGAAACTTGGATTCTTTAAGGTTAAGCAATTGCTTTAAAAACGCAATTGCTTACTACCTTAAAGAATCCAATTAGCAATTACTTTAAAGAATAAGTAGTTATGTACTTATTTTTTAATATAACTATTTTTATTATTATATCTTTAATAACATACTAGTACTAAATAGTGCATGATCTGACATATGTATATTTTGAATTATGTAGGATTTTACACAATGATTCATTTATGTAAGATGGGGAGTTTCTGTAAATAATTTTTGCTGTCAATAATGAATAAATTTTTTGAAATTTCATAACAGTTTTCAATCAATGGCTGAAATTATCCTGTTTTGCTTAAAATAAACAGATTATGCATTGCAACAATATTATTCATATATGTGATATTAATTTAGAAAAATAAAGTACAATTATACAATTTTCAAAATCTAATTTTCTCTGTAATTTTCAAAATCATAAATACAGTCTTAATACAAGTGCTTATAATTTTTTTTAGCCAGAATCTATTAGTATTTATCTAATTAACAAATTAATATAATAGATCCTGTATTTATGTGGATATTTTTTTGTGTTGAATTTCTATAAAAAGCAAATAAAAAATTCACTAAATGATTTACTTTTTTAAAAAATAACATTTATGGTCTTAAGTTTTCTCATCTATTCTTAAACTATGTTATCAGTTTCAATACATATGTTATCACATATAGTCGATTCTGCTTAATTGGGCCACCAGTTAATTGGGGCAGCCATCTTTTTTGGGCCAAATATCAAAGAATAGAAACCAAATTAATAAACTAATATATAATTTAAATGCTTAATTGGGAGAGTGGCAGAAAAGATATTTAGCAATTTTTGACATATTTTAGGGATTTTTTGAAAGTGTGTCAACACTACGTACACTATTATTTGGCAACACTAGCATAATGCAAATCAGTTATCTATCGCCGTGCATCTGGCAAGTATGCATCTGCTTAAGAGTCTATCGTTACCAATGATTGTTACTATATACTCCACCTATACTATGCTGTACCCATACATACATATTGGTAATGGTGATATTCATTTACAGTGTCAATTTTATTTAAAATTTTTCAAGATGGCAAGAAATGATTTTACACTTTTTTAAAATTGCTTTGCTGGATAAAATTAAAAGCCAGCTATTTAATACAAGCCATCATAGACTTGCTGATATAACTGGTGTACCAAAATCTACCATAGAATTCTCCCATTGTATCTAACTTTACAACAAGAAAATCAACTGTGTGAGGAGTGGGCATTACAGAAAGAAATTCCAAGAACATCCAAAAGAAAATATGATGGAAAGGATCCAAAAGTCGAAGAAGCATCAGATCAATGGTTTTCTATAGTCAGCAGGTGAGACATGAATATCAGTGACCCATTGTTGAATGCAAAGTCAGAGGAGATTGCTAAAATGACAATAATTAGATACTGTACTTATTTTAATAAAGCACTAAAATAGGTACCTAATTATTATTTTTTATTTATACCTATTTATTTATATACCTATTATTATTATTATTATTTACCTATGTATTACATATTTTATTTTAAAATTTATTATTAATTTGTTTAATTGGGGCAGCTAGTTAATTGGGTCAAAATAGATTGTTTCAATGTATCCCAATTAAGCAAAATCAACCGTATATCGAATTTAAATATTAATGGACTTACTTAGTTTTCAATTTACAAGGAAATTTTTCAGTAAATTAATTATATCAGTAGAGAATTTACTGTATTCTTATAATATAAATTAAATGAAATTTTATGGCGATTTCATGCCTTTTACTATCCTGAATCTCTCCCATTGCACTAGAAAAAAATTCATTAAATTCAAAATATCATTTGGCAATAGCTATATCAAATTATAGCCAATAATTTACAAAATACTATCAAATGGATCACAGTTGAGATTAGCATGAGAAACTTGGTAGATATAACATCATACGTAGAGTCAAATTTTGGCACAATTTCTCCAAAGTTCATTTGGCTTGATTCAGCCATTGAAATGTTAAAATCAAAGAAGCAAAGCAAATTATAATAGTAGGAATGAAGAATGATGCATTTACAATGAACACTTATAATGCAACTACTGAATTAATTTTAGAAATAATGAAACTTTATCACTGGTGTGGAAATCACTCCCTGACATAAGTAATAATAAACCAACTTTCATTAATCTTATTTTTCATTAAAAGATGTATGTATATTTTAAAATTTTACAGCATAATATTAATTATAAACGATAACTATATATTTATACATATTTATAATTTTATTAAATAATATAAGACATAATCAATGTGTTCCATTATTTTCAAACATTATTACAAGCTTACTGAGGATGAATATATTATTCGAGAGTACTTTAAACATTAATATATAGCCGTTGGTTCAATTTAACCAGGTCTGTATTTAGTAACAGAATGGAATCATGAAGGATCAATAGTAAAAAGAAATTTAAAGCAAAGCTATCAGTAGATAGTATTACTTTTATGATTTTTTGGAAAAAATAGAGACTATCTATGGTAATTGTTAGGAGGATCAAAAATAGTAGTTTGTATATGACAACATATTTATTAAGATGACTAATGACTTTTATTTTACTTAATGTTTAAATTCAATTTCATTGTAATTAATTCAATGATGCATAGAATCTGTGATATAAAGAGAGACAAATACTACCTTAATCAAACTTTAAATTAAAACTCTTGGATATAAAAAATAAATTTTTTTACATACAAGAGTTTAATAAACTTAATTATAATTTAAATTTAAGATTTTTTAGATAGTAGAATTTCTACCAAAAATCCTTGCACATTTATATTAAAATCTCTGATATAAAAAATTTTTAATTGATACAATAATAACATACATTACATAATACAGTAAATATATATATCTGTTTTCAGCATATGAATAAATTTAAAGTTCATACTGAATTTTACTTCCTGATATAAAATAAAAATAAAACAACACTGATCAGGAAACTTTTTCTTTCCTGATCAGTGCTGTTTATTTTAAATTTCAAGTTCAAACTTTTCAAATTATGAATAAAACTTATGTATGAATTAAACGTTTTAATTCAAGGTACACTTATACTTATAAATCTATACTAAAAAAAATTATAAATTGTTACTATCATTCAATATTCATTATATAAATATATATTTGTATATAATATACAAGATATATGATATTGGTTTTTATACAGAAGAGGCTGATTTGTATTTATGTCAACCAAATAATTTTACTACTTATTTCAGATGTTGTGTTATGACTTTCAAAGATATGATTGTAGAGTATACGAACAACAACAGGAAATTTACATATTTACATTATTATTATTATATATCATTAAATAATAATAATATTCACTTCCCCATCCTAATTCATCATGATGATGGAGGAGGCAAAAATTTACATTTTCTACTCATGTATTATGATGTAATACATCTCAAAATCATAACGAACAATGCATTACAAATTTATATTGATTTTCTATGTTAAAATGAATAAGTTGACTTATAAATGAACTAATAATTTTTACAATTTTTTAAAATACAGAATCAAGGATTATATTTTGCTTGTCACCTTCAAATATATATTTTATAAGAACATATAGTGAAATATTTATATATAAAAATAGTTATATATTCTCACTTGTGATTGTGTCATGCTGAGATACTAAAACTATTTACTTCAAACATTTTTGATAATAAATTCAAACATTTTATAGATTATTCAGCTGTTCAAAAGTTCAATTTTAGCTCCTAGAATCAAATACTTAAAAAACATATTAATGGTGATATGGCAATATGTTGTAACTCTCACTTTTGAAAAAAATGAGGATTTTTTTTGCCTTGTTCAATAAAAACTATTTGAAGTAGCAAAACATCATAGTCCACAAACCTGTCAAATGCAAATTAATAAATTCAATTTGTTCATACCTCATTTAAAATGGAAAAAAAAAAAAAAGGAATTTGAAATGTATTCAACAATAAGTTTAAAGAAACTGTAAGATCTGAAAGCTTAATTGAATGAAAGATAATCTCAAACCTATACCAAATAATTAAATCTGAAATATAAATACTTAAATCTGAAATCATATATTTTAATGAAAAAAAAAAATTTTTTCTTGTTTCTGAAAAATTAGAAAGATGGGGTTACAACATATTGCTGTATCACTGTTGATATTTGTTAGAATTCTAGATAATACTCCTATTCCTTTTTTATATAGTAAATTGGTTCTACAAGAAAAGATTAATGACATTGTAAAGCATATATCAATTGATGAACCAATTCTGAAATCTTAGAACTTTAGAGTTTAAAGTTCACTTTTTCTTCTCAAAATATGATTTTTCAAAACAAAATATTTTCATTCACTAATCATTAAATATATTTACTTAAAAAAAAATACTTTCAATTGATTTCATGAATAACATTATATTTCAAAATACAAACATGAAATTTTCTGTATTAGAATACACTTTAGAGTTCCTTAACAAGTTTAAAAATCAAACCACATATGACTTTATGGTTATCTGCAGATGTGTTCTGATTTGTCTATTCCACATTAATTCCCAAAAAATCAATAAATAATTCTTATCAAACAAATAGTCTAGAGATATAATTTGTAAATATAATTAAATATTATATGCCAATAATTAATATTGACTAGCACAGACATTAAGTGTTAATTGAGCAGAAATATTAATTATTTGAATATTAAAAAGATAATAGATACAAACTGATGCTATACTGCAAAATAAGCTTTTATGTAGCATAAATATATTTATGGCATTAGTTTAAATTTCAATTAGATACAAATATTCAATAATTTAAACAAAACTGGATTTATATTATAAGCAATAACTGCTTATAAAATATTAGCAAAGACTGTGATATTATAAAATATTTTTGACACAATCCCAATTCAAAAATATTCATTCTGGTTATTCCTTTAGAGAATTTTCAATTTAATCACATTTCTGATATTGTCAATAATACTTACAAATTTGAAGACTAATAGAATTTTCATCAACCATATTATCATATTTATAAAACATTTTTATGCATACAACAGTTTAATCTTCAATATAAACTTAATGCAATGTAGTGTTACTTCTTTTTTCTATTTGTTCAATGTAAGGTTCACTCTCATCTAATATACACATACACACACAGAAAATGATTTCTATGCCAAAAAAAATGAAAGTACTTGTGATATTAAGTTCCTTAATATATAATCATATCAACATATATAATCTCATCATCTATTGTGCTGAAAAGCTTATATTTTCTTGATATCTGCTTCAATCTGATCTTGCTCTAAAAATGTATAACATTTTGAATTTGAAAGTAATTTTTAATTCAATATGCCCAAAAATCTAATGATAAAATCATTTGCATATAGTCTTGCATTATTCAGTCAATCAATATTTTCTTAATCACTAATAATGAAAACTTGTAATTCTTCAATACTGAAATCAAAAGATGAAGCAAAAACAATAATGACAGAGAAATTTTCAGTAGATCACTCAATTTCAGTTAATTCTGATAAATAAAAATGTCCATTTCAATAGAATTTCAACTGCTGAGTCATAGCTTTCTACTGAAATTTAATAAGTGAAACATATGCACAAAATTTATTTTTGAAATAAATATAAAACATTTTAAAACGATATGCCACTTAATGCCATAATGTAAAGAAAACAGTTAAGCCTATAAGACACCAGAGAGAGGCCAGATGAAAAAAAGAACAAAAAAAATATATTATGTCAATGATGAATAATATTCTAGATCAAATATTGAATATTTACTAATAAAGAAATGTTTTGTTGAACAAAAAGGTTGAAAATTTTTAAAAATTAACATAAAAATTCACAAAATAAGTTTTTATAATTACAATATAAACTTAATGCAATGTTAAGATTCCTTCATAAGTTAAAAGTCTGTATCTCAATAAGTTCTTGATGTTTCCCATTGATTTAATATTTCATTTATTTCCAATAGTCTATATTTTGTTGCAATAATTATTGTTTATATCATAATGTTATTTTTCAACAAAGACTTTCAGGTTTCAGATTTTTAATCTCAAATTTTCTAAATAAGAAGTTCTATATATGCATGATATATACTGTATTATCTATATCTATTATAAATCTGAAATGCCTGAGAGTGTATGTTCACTTATAACACAAGAATGGCTGAATGGATTTTTATGAAACAATTTTTGTTTGTAAATTTTTTTGCATAAATTCCTTAACAGACAGGTATTGATTATTAAAAATTGATTTTATATATTGTA
>WUQG02022671.1:0-11360 GCA_011317285.2 Androctonus mauritanicus | reverse complement strand
CCTTAACACTTATTTAAAGTAGTTATTCTTTGTTCACCAAGTTAACAAGCAGCATGAAAAACCTCTTCGATGGCCAGCAAAGCGGATTGTGAATTCTGTTTGCCAATACTTTCGAGAGGAAAAAATTAAAGATTAGCCCATCGTTGAATTTTGGAAAGTCATTGAAAGAACTACGATAGCAAATGAGTTTCTGAGTCAACAATAATTAAGAGAATTCGACCTGAATACAGAAAACTTTTGGACGAAGGAGGCGAATTCACATCTCCGAAGAAAAGAAAAACATTAACAAGAATTGAATTTGACAAATCATTATTAAGAAGAATAATTAATAAGTTATATGATGAAAAGAAACAAGTTCCAAGAATTCGTAAGCTCGGTAAAGAATTGCAATTAGCAATTGGTTTCGAGAGTAAAGAAGAATTTGTTCGAAGACATTTAATGAAATCCTTTCTCTCTTCTTTTTTAAAATTTGTATCATGTTTTGATACACATTTCTGAATATTTTTGCATTATTTATATAGAATACAGGAAGTACTGTATATTATATTGAAAGTATGAAATAATGTTGCAAAAAAGGTATGAGGTGTGGGACAATTTTAAAATTATCTCGCACTGCATGAAGATGCTATGAAGAAAGATAGTCTGTGATATTTATAATTTATCCTCAGCGTATAATAAAATGACTTCTTTATGATGAAACATTAAAAAACTGTGCATATAGATTTAAAACTCTTTGATTGTCGGCCGGATTGGCCGCCTGGAAACGCTTCGGCTTTCCACTCTGGAGGACTCGGGTTCGAGTCTCGGGTCCCACCCCTTGAAAATATTTATCATAAGGGTCCGGGCCCGGCTCGTCGATCCCCGTCCTCCACAATCTGGCTGACCCCTCCGCAGGGGTGGGCAGCTGTGAAAGGGCTTGTTTCGCCCCGCCACTTAGTGTTCTACTAAAATGGAAAGTGGCGTCATCTGTTGACCAAAAAAAAAACTCCTTGATTACATATATAAGGGTGGGTAAATAAACAAGTTTCGCGTATATATATTTTGTTAACCAGTAAACTTATGGAGTAAAATATGTTATATGCTAGTACAAACATCCTCTATCTAGCAGTGCCGGATTAATTACATATGAGGCCTAGGCACTAGAATTCTTCGGGGCCCTTATTAGAACAAAATGTCTATATATATATACATAAGAAAAGTATAAAGAATAGACTATGTTTTTGATTAAATTATAAATATTTTATGAAATAACAACGTTATATAGACAATATCATAATTTGGAAAGAGTCTACACAGTAGACCAGTGGTTCTCAAAGTATGCGCCAGTGCGAACTGGTGCGCCCTAGAAGATTTCCGGGTGCGCCCTATGGTATTTCAGAGAACTATGTGTCCAGATATAAAAATAAATATAGTAACTCTATTATACCATTTCATTACTGAAATGGTGAACATTTGATTTCTCTCCAACGAAAATAAGCAATGATTTGTAAAAATACTTGTACTTATAAATCAATGACGCGTTTTTCATTGAATCAGAGTAGTCAGTTTTGATTTTATTCGTCTACAATTCATACTTCGACAATAACTCGTGGAGTCTTTCTCAACGCAGATGATGCCAGCCATTTTTCTTGGAAAAGGAGAGAAATGTCACATGATTAGAGATGATTGCTATAGTCGTCAGTTTTTGACGTAGACTGTTGGTCACGTGATAACATCTCAGAAATTTGTATATAGTGCGCCTACAATTATTTGTAGGATTTTAAATGCGCCCTGATTTCAGAAAGTTTGAGAACCACTGTCTTAGAGTATTAAACAACCACTTTGTTTATCATTCCAGTTGGCCCAGAGTATTCTGTCTTCCACAATACAAGACAGAATACTCCGGGCCAGTTAAGAATTACAATTCTTTATGTAATCGTAATTCTTAACTGTTTATTTGTTATTAATAAACAATTAAGAATTACGATTACATAAAGAATCGGATGTCACGCAGGTGACGAGATAAGGGCAGAGAAAGGAATGTAACACGATCGAAAATATATCTTTCTTCGGGGGAAGGATTGATAGATGATTGATCGGATAGGAATTTGAGAGAGAGTTCCGAAGCCAAGCGGAGGAATCGTTCGACAAACTCCGAGAGAGAAGGACAGTCTGAGTAATTAGCTAAACTCCGAGACAGATGCCTGTGTAGTCGGAGAGTCTTAAACTTCGATCAGTGTTTGATAGTAAGAGGAAGAATCACTTCTCTCTACTTCATATAGTGAATATTTCAATATTTTGTGTTACTGTGTTAGAGACTAAAGACTGTGTGATTTTCATTGGAAAGTTTGTTCAGAAATCAAATCAGTTCCCCATTCTCGACGAATTAGTTGTGAATACTAAGAAGAAAAACAGGAAACAAAAATATCTGTCCTCCAGAGGTAATTAGTTTTTTGTAAAAACCTGTCTCTCTCTCAATAAAAGATTTATGGTTTGATTAAACTGTTGCTGTCATCGGTCATTGTGTCAGAGATTTCGCTCACCTACTCGAACTCGCGCGTCATCGCCACCTACGATCGCGGTAGGCCTAAAAGCCTGTACAGTTCGTCCCGAACCACATCCACAAAAGTAATCTTGAAGAATTCGGTTTTAACCAGAACCGGGAGTTCAGATCATGACAATTTCAAAATTGATGAAGGGGGATTGACTTATTGTACCTGCATCGAGATTTGCGAGGGCTTTGATTTGAACAAGCAATGAACAACAACAACAAAGCAAGGAATAGCGAGGATACATACTTGTTTTAGGAGAAGAATTTATCTCGAAAATTCAGTGCAAAGTTTACTTAAGCCATGGTGAAAGACTTGTTCATGGCAATTTTCATTGGACATTAGCGATAATCCAGTTGCTTTAGCTATAGTTCAGGAGAGAATACAGTTTTGTTCTTAAATTTTCATTTGATCTGTCAGATTTCACATTTTTGTAAATCTTTTAAAATACAGAATAAGTATTTTTGATTTTATTGGTAAAATTTTTTTGCTTGGAAGCAATCGCTCCATTTTAACATTATATTTATAGAAAAATCTGACTTGATTTGCGTTGTCTCGATTAATGTCACTGTTTTGGAACGACGTACCAAATAATTTCGTGGATTACTGTATACATACTAGTAGAATATCCAACTTTTTCCAGATTTTGTGATAATTCTTAAGCCATTATGACTTGTAAATGTTTATTAAATATGACTGTATGGTTTCTGCTTTATTATTAGAGGAAGCATAAAATCCTATAAAATTTTAGTTTCTTTTTTCTACATAATGCATATAAGTGTTATTTAAATAAAATACAGTATACTGTAGTATATTAAGTGGAATTTTATAACTTTGTTTATTTGGATTTAAGGATTTTACCTATTTATCCATAAAAACTACAAATAAATGGATCCCTTTCTTATAAGGCAAAAATATCTTTAGTTATTTTTAAATATGTATTCCGTTATTAGAGGCCTATAGTTTGTTCTAATAGTATAATAAAGAATTTCCCAATATGATTCATTTTGAATCATTACCAAATCAAGAGAGTTTAGAATATTTTATTGACAAAAAGAAAAGTATAACATTTTCAAGAATATATAATTTTAATTAACACAGGTCTCATGAACTGTGGATTAAACAATTTAATTCTTCATTTTTAAGTACAAAATAAGTAATTCTGGAATGAATCAATAGCTTGGGGTGTGAATGATTTCCCTGGTTTGAATAGTTAAAAATAATGAGATTAAAATATTTGTCATCAAACTAATCTTCAATAACAAAACTTGTACATTGAATGTCATAAGAAATCTATAAATAATTGTATCGTTATCATGGAGAACTTCTAAAATTTGAATGCTTATCATTTTTAAATGCTAAATGTTTAGTTGATATGTCATCGAGATTAACTTCATTGATGTGACCTTCGTGAAAAATATAAAAGAAATCTTTTCTTTAATAGTAAAACAAGTCCATCGAATTTCATGAAAATGAAGAGATTAGTTCAAAAGTTATTAGTGAGAGAGGAACAGATATAATATGATTGTTGCTTTATTGTTTTTCGCCTCCTTCCAAGTGAAGATTACTCTATAGCGGGGACGTTCAAGTAGCTGTTCTAATACTCATAGCGGGGACCCATTTCAGTAATGAGCTGCCCATCTAATAAGAATGGAGTTTAACTAGCTGGGCTCAGATCATTCTGAAAAAATCGATAAATATGGGCTCAGATTGAAATTAAATTCTCTAGAGAGAAAATATATTCTATTCAAGAGAATCGTGAATTCAATGATGATTTTATAAGTGATAGTTAAGAGTCACTCTTTTCTTAGAAAGTATGGTAAAAATTGTGTTCAAGGATGCTCTTTTTGCCAATGTAGGGTGTTTTTTGACAACCTATTATATTACTAAGCGGCAGAGAGTATTCAGCCTAAGCCACAAACTGCTCATTCGAAAGATCAAATACAATTAATGATGCACAACTGATTTTCTGTAAGCGCCAGACTACTCTTTTAAAATTGTGCTCTTTTTATTATTCCCTAAAATTACTTATACTAAAATATATTAATTATAAATATAAATATTTATTAATATTAAATGTACTAATTATATTATATTTTAATTTAGCAATTCAAAACATTAAAGAAAAAACACTTAAATTAGCAATTTAAAGGAGATTTTAATTATAATTTTATCATTATTTTCATGAACTTAAGCTTATAATTATCAGTTAACGGTCGTTGATTAATATGAAGCCGGGGATCCTTTATATTTTGTATTTTAACAATATTTTTTTAATGTAATTAATTTTCAATAGGCTTAAATAATTTCAAGATTTATTTTTGTAAATAATATTTTTCATTTCTCCTAGATAGTGATAATAATATAAATGTTTGTTTTGTAAAGATACATCAGCAAGCTGAAAACTTTTGTTTTTTTATCTTATATGTTAAACTAAAGAGTAAAGTATTTAATTAAAACTTTTCGTCTTATTTAATATTTATTTATACACCAAAAATATAATTTTTTCAAAAATCATACCTATATAATAAGAGTTTTGAACTTACCTCGAACTATTAATCTAATCATTCTACCTATATTATAATAATCATCGATTCCGTAAAATCCTGCATCTCCAATTTTCAACGAATTAAAAGATAGTTTGCTTTTCTCTTTTGCACTGCCAAAAAATCTTTCCAGATATCTAGAAAACACTTCTCCGTTTTTTTTCCAGTATGGATTATAAAAGGTCGAAAATGTGTTCATCTGTATTGATATCTTATCTTTAATACTTCCTGTAACTGTTAATGTGTTTGGAGTGAAAGGCGCTATAAATTTTAAAGAGAACATTAATAAATGTGAAGAAAATGTGTGAATATATAATAAGTTTTAAATAAGTGAAAATACTCACAATATTTTGGTATTACATGCGACAGAACTCCCGATAACATGGTTTTATTCGGACGACACCAAAATCCATCTATGTCATCCCAAGATATTTCATAAATGCCTAAAAATATAAATATTTTATGATAAATAAAATTAGCCTATTTTTAAATAATTTTAGTTTGAAATATTTTCAACAGATCTTAAAAAACTAAATTGACACAATCGGTTAGTTCTATTTAAGTACTAAATTTTTAAATCTGATTGGCTAAATATTTATACGAAACAATTCATTTAAATTAGTCATTCAATCATCATTACGTAGGAAAGTTAATGTAACAGTATTAGTTTATTGTAATTGATAATTGCTATATTAACATCTTCTTACTTTAAAGTGTTTAAAATAAGAGAATAAAAATTTACTTAGCAATTTTGAAATTTATTTTTTAATGAAAAATTTTTTAATTATTTTCTTTTCCAATTCCATATAAATATAGAGAGAAAGGAAAATTCAAGGATTCAGTTTTGCTTTTAAAATTTCTCATAAATAAGTTCGCAAATCCTTTGAATCAATCTTTATCTGTCCTATTAGCTAATAATAATAGAATAAATGGCATGCAATTCTAAAAAATTTTTTCAATATTTCAGCGGTTTCTAATGTATTGTTGGGTGCTGAATTCAAAAACATAATCAAAATGTTATATCACAGATAGTTGCGCTATGTGTTGAATTATCACAAAATTTGATTAAAGAGAAGATATATATACTACGGTACTAAGTTTCCATGTTTCCTTTATGGAAGAGATAATAGAGAAAATAATAAACAGTGAAACAAAAACACTGGCTTTGGAAGAAGATAAGTTATATAGAACCTTGAAGCAAAAATATTTTACGTAAATATCTTGTTGATTCAAAGAAAATATTTTACTCTCTCTTCATAAAATATTAGGTTTTATAAAACAGTTTGTTAAGATATTAAACAGGTGAAGAATGCATTAAGTAGCCTACTTCTGCAAGAAATTTCGTTTTGTGAGAAGCAAAATTAAAAGTAGGTTTTTTTGTCTCACAGACACTGAAAGATTGCTGAGACGAAAATCTCTTCTTTACGATGACTGAAATAGAAAAAGATGCTTGCTTTCTAAGTATGGTTCTAAATTACTTAGGAATAATAATATCATGAATATGCTGTCATGGTTGAATCACGCAGGAAAAATTCAAAGCTTTAGAATGCTCAATGAATAATAAAATTCATTTCTTGAATGTACGCTTGGGCTTTTTCCCAGAAAAACTAGTAAATGAAGAACCAAGAGAATGCTTCTATCAAGACATTAAGGAGATGGAAAAGAAATATCAATCCGTTGGAACGTTACTATGATGAAAAGAATATTACTGGATATTGCATCATGAAATTCCGAAAGCAGCTTCCAAAACAGAAAAAAAACCCCAACTTCATTACAAAAGAAAAAGAGAATACTATGACTTTTGACTAAGGTTAAAATGTAAATAACCAAGTTTCATAACTTTTTTAAAATAAATATATTCAGTACGGGCTCAAAATAGCTTAAATTTGGTGAATTTTTACAACTCTTTTGATAACAGATATCGCCACTTTTCATTCTCTGGTAGAGTACTAAATGGCGGGCGAAAAAGCCGTTCTACAAGTTTCTACCCCTAAGGAGGTCAACCGGATGTAGAGGACAGGGATCGACGGCGGGACTTGAACATTATGAAAATCTTTCCCAGGAATCAAACTCAAGTCTTTTAGAGTGGAAAGACGAATCGTTTCTATTTAGCCTAATCTGGTTTATTTTTTTCGCTATTAATATTAATTTCATTCAGTCACATATTACAAAATAAAAACGATAAAACCAATTATAAAAAAACTATACGTGATAGAACAATTCTGAGGACATTTTTGCATTTATAACTCTCAAATTCCTTTAAAATCAACTTAATAATTTAAAAAAAGTTTTTATAACTCTTAAATTTGCCGACCCATGCAATTTTACTAGTTTAATTACTAAAAAATTAAAGTTTTTAATTAATTTATTCCTGTATAGAAGTTTAAAATTTTTAATACTTTTATAATCGTAATATTCGTTTTAAGAATGAAAAAGTAGTTATCTTAAATAATTCCTGGCAAGATTTTTTTTTTATTTAAATTGGAATTTTAAATAATTATATATAAGAATTATTAAAATAATATATTAATTTCTGAATATTAAAATGATAATATTAAAATTATATATTAATTAGAATAATTCAATACAAAAATATTCCACTAATGTCAATCAGGCTAACTTATTAATCTTTAGTTGCAGATTCCCATAGTTTTTTTTACAGTTTTATAGTTTAATTATTTTAATAAGGACAATGAACTTATTTGATAAATTATCGATATTAATTTAGTTAGATTATTTTTTCATTTAAGTTTTATACGAAAATATAAATTTAACGATTCTTATAGCATAACAACATGAAAAGTAAAATGAATTTATATAAAAATTTTCATTACTTCTTAATTTTCGTTATTAATGAAAACACTAATTAATCCAATATTTACTATAAATTTTTTTATATGACTGGTAGCCGAATTTTGAATCTTTGATAGGCATATATATTTTATATGTAATTTCCTGATAACCTATTATTGTATGGATTCTTCTATCGGTGAAAAAGTTTGAAAGCTTTTCCTTAATAACTTAATAATATTTCATTATAATAATTTCATTGAAAAAAATCGAAATTGTAATTTTTTTCATTGATGTATTCCCATACTTTTCCTGATAACTTTTCATAACCATTTTATTGAAATTACTATTAATTTCTGATTAATTTTTTTAATTATTATGATAAATAAGAAAATATTAATCAAAAACTATTATGATAAATATTAAATGATTATTAATAACTACTGTATTTCTAATATTTCCTAATATAAATGTTCATAGTTACTTTTATTCAACTTTGAATATATCACTTTTATGAACAAAACTAACTGATTCCAATATACAATATTCACGTTTTAATAATTACCTCTGTTATTTGGAACACCTTCAAATTCCTGGCCATCAGAAAATCTGCTAAAATAAATTTTGCGGTTAGCTGCGTTTGAGCCGACACGACATTCTAATGTATGCTGGGTGCCTGTTTGAAATATATAGTTGTGATGAAGAGTAATAATGTCCAATATCTCTTCTGAAAAATAAACACGAAAAATTTATCGCAAATTCCTGTGCAACAGATATTGATACTATTTTCTATGGAATATAAAATTTTAAAGGTCTTTTAAATAAAGTACTATACAGTAATATATTTCCATTAATTAATAAATTCAGAGTATCCATAAAAGATTTGTATCATATCAATATTTAATAATTTTTGAACTTAATAACAAAATCATGCATTGTTTTCCGCATGCTACAAACTCCAAAAGTTTTATCTGATATATTCGTTCATTGCAAAAACTGCTCATAAGAGGAAGTGGCATCGACAGAACAAAATATGGCGTCTACCATAGAGAAAGCACTGTGTGTTTTATGACTTGTCAAAACAAAATCATTAATCATTGTTCAGAGGAGATCCTGGTTAACTTATGATAAACAATCATCAGAAAAACAAGATTGATTAATGCCTGGATGAAAATCCTTTTGGAGACTGGATCGGTACTGAAAAGAAAGAGCGGCAGGCGGCCTAGCCCATCAGACGAGACGGCAGAAGAAATCAGAGTAGTTTATCTTCAAAGCATATTGAAATTGTGCGAGTGATATCACGTCAGCTACAAGTGTCACGGTCCACTGTTCTCTGAATAGTGATCGATATTTACTGTAAGTTCTACTACACATTGTGTTTTCTCTATGGTAGACATCCTCTTTAATTCTGTTAATGCTAGTGCCTCTTATGAGCAATTTCTGACAACAAACGAATATTTCAAATAAAACTTTTGAAGTTTCTTTGAAATATGCTAACACATGCTATGCATATGTTAGCATGTTAAAAGTTAGCAAAGTTAGTGCATAGCATATTAGCATGTGCATGCATAGCATGCTATACATGATTAGATTATTACATTCAAAAGTAATTAAATATTATTATAATTTAAATCTTTTATGACAGCCTGTATAAATTAATTTATTTTGTTTTGGGATTGTTTTGAGGGGGTCACTCTTCTTTATGAAGGGTATTTCGATCAATATGTAAATAAATAAAGTATATTATATTGTTTTTTTCTTTGAATACTTACATATAACAGAAAGAAAATCTTATTTTTGAAATAATATGTTACTAATTCGCAATGCTCTCTATTCAAATAAGTAATATAACAATTATTTTATAAATTATTTCTTTAAATATGTATTATATATCCCTATTTCATTGGATAATGAGAGTTGTCAAACATATCTCTATCGAATATCATTGAGTAAAACATTTATCAGAAGTCAGTTTTAAAATGTAGTCAAAAATATGAAAAATAATAGATCAATAATTATTAATTTTCGTTGCTAATCAGTGAGAAAGGCATAGATTCTTCATCACGATAAGGCCATAGTTAAATATTCAAACTGATGCTTATAAGAAAAATAGTTTTGCAGTAAATATGTTCTAGTTCCATAGAAAGTTTTACTAACAATTCTAGCAATATGTTTGATGCACGTTTTGAAAATCAAATTATTAAATTTTTACAAAATGTAATTATCTCTGCTTAAACAGGGTGTCCAAAAGTTACTATCTTTCTCGAAAACTAATAGGAATACAGGAAAACAGGATTAAGACAACAAAATAGCTTTATTTCAAAGTAAGTGCCACACAAAAGTGGCGATGTTCAGTGAGAAGTCTCCCCATGGCGACCGTCGGTATCTCTACAGAACTCAAAGCGATGCAGCGTCTGTTAAAAGGTCATCTCTAATTCACGAATAGCCTTGTTTGTTGCATTTGCCTAATGAAACTTCCTCTCAAAATTTACTCTAATTTCCGTGCATTTCATGCTTTCGATCTTGAATGTTACCCCAAACACTCGTTCTTCCGTGGTCAACACTGCATCGCTTTGATCTCTGTAGAGATATCGATGTCGCCATATGGAGACTGCTCACTGAATATCCCTACTTTTGTGTAGTACTTATTTTTAAATAATGCGATCTGGTTATCTTAACTCTGTTTTCTTGTATCCCCATTAGTTTTCGAGAGAGATAATAACTTTCGGGACACCCTGTAAATTGGTTCAAATATGTATGAAAAAATCAGCCAATAATATTAAATTTTAATATTTATTATTCACTTGAATAGTAATATTTGAGGATATCAATAATATTATAAAATCACATATATTCAAAGATTAAAAAATGATGATTATTTTTTACCTGTAATTCTCGGACTTTTAAAAACGTAGGCACCATCTGAAGGATTTCGAAGTTTTCCATAACTATAATTATATTTTATTCGATTAAATAACTGTATTAAATGAATAATTTAAATATGAAATCACGTAAATCTCTATTTGTAAATTAATGCAATTTTTTCTTAGAAATATATAAATCCTACACAATATTTAGTAATAAGATGTGCTTCATTATCCGAAGTAATTAAACATATTCTATAAATTAGCTGAGAAATTTTCAAATATATATTTATTTTATTGAACAATAGCTTCTCTCTTTTTTATGTTCAAAGTAATTCTCCTATCTATTATTATTATAAATATATGGGAAACATTTTAATTTGATGTTGTATATCCATTTATAAGTTTAGAATAAAAAAATCCCACAATTTTCAAATTTACATATAATTTTATGTCATTAGTGATAATCTGATTAATATTTAGTTTTTGCCTAATCTTAATTGGACTAATCGAATTAATACTATAAAAAATAATCTTATTCATTTATTCATTAGAAAAACTAGATATCAAATCATAATATAAAATAGTTTGCCATTATAAATGCTATACTATGAAGAAGTTATATACAAGTT
>WUQG02022660.1:0-11361 GCA_011317285.2 Androctonus mauritanicus | reverse complement strand
ATCTGTGTATCAAATGCAATGAAAATAAACTAACTCATAAATCAAACATTTTCGGAACAATGTCAACATAATTTTTCATGTTTTCTGTATGAAAAACATCGTTTTTGTTGTTACACTCTGTTTATAGCTATCTATCTATAAGATATTTATTTCTGATAGAATAATACAGATCTACATTATGCGCTCAAAAATTCATAAATATGAATAAACCACCACTGTATTATTTTAAATTATAAAATGTCACACGGCAAAGATATTTTCACCCAAACCGTGTCCAAATAAGCAGGCGACAATTCCCACTGTCCCACGGAGTCGGTGCCAGAAAGCAATGTTATTGTAGAACTTAAATAAAAAAAAACTACTATAGTTAATGAAATTACATAGTGCATTTCTAACCAATATCATCATCATATCATCATCCGAGAAAATATAAGATGAGGTTTCAAATAAAACAGTACCTAAAATAAACAAAAATATGCAATAATTGAATTTAAAACGCTTAAATTACTAAATTAATTATTACTAACTGTATCGTCTATTGTCACTACTTGTGTACAGTCTGGTGTTGACAGCCTGGTACATTACGTATTCTTTGATTTGATTAATAAATACGTTTTAATTTTGGTATAAACTACTATACTTGTTATTTTATACCAGAACAGAATTACTAACAAGATACTGTAAGATAGACCAGAAAATACTGTACTGAATTTAACAACCGGTTATATATAATTACCGATACTAGATCCAATACGAATGTCTGCGGAAAATTTTCTACTATGCAGGGCTTCTCAAACTTTTCCACTTTGGCGACCCCCTTTTACCCGATCAAATATTTTCGCCACCCCGAATATATATAAACTAGGAATACAAATTAAAACATTTGCTGATGATAAATTCTAAAGAAAATTCATTCGAAAACAATTCTTTGGTATACATACGAATATAATTTTATCATGTATTAAAAACAAAGCCAAATATTCATACCAATGAGCTAGATGCGCTTGTTTACTTTTACATAAGGATTTAAATCTTGGATGAATATTTTATACTGCGGGACGTAGAGCTTCAATGTTTTGCAGAGTGGAGTGGTTTAATTATTATTGTATAAACGTTAATGCTGAAAATGCCGCTGAGTATAAATACTTAATACAAAATGTCAGAAGTATGCTTAAGGCCATTTCAGAAAGTGTTAGAATTCGGTCCTAATCCCCAGCCAATATTCGATTCATTTAACGATTTTTTAGGAAAAAAAAAATTAGATGAATTATCGTTATTACTCAAGTTTTAAATCTGTGTCACTCAATAACTAGGTATAGTGATGCAAACTGATTTTGAATTAATTTTCGCTCGTTGCGCGTTCAGAAATTTTTTAATTTTGCTAAAATTTCTTTAGTGTAAAATTTAGTTTTATTTAATTTTATAGTTTTGCTAAAAAATTTCCAGAAATTTTTGTTTTACTAAATTTAGTTACGCGACCCCATTTTAAAGAAACTCTAAACAATTGTTGCTGGTTTATTAAACAACAACAGTTCATATAAACCGAAATGCATTTAATTAATGGACTGTTAATTTGCGAGTGATACACAGTAAACGCTCAAAAGTCTGAAATACACTGATATTTTACGAAGAAACTTCTTTCAAGCAATTCTATATTTCTGCATCATGTTTATTTTATAAATTTTCACTTTAACTCTCCTATCAAATATTAGAGTTTCCTTATCGTAATCGATCTTTAATTTTGTTGACGAAGGCCAAAAATGAACCAGTCAATTCCTGTTTATTTTCACGTCGAATCAACGGTTAAATCACTTTCCTGATTTTCATTTTCTGGAATTCAGTTGCTCGACTCTTAACATTCTCAAATGTAAACAAAAAATTTTTTCTAATTTTTTTCTTTTAAATTTTAACTATCAATTATCTATTAAATTTAAAAATTAGTTAAGGTCAATTGATTATTAGTAAGATTGATAAATTTATAAAATCTGAATCATCGATAAATGCTCAGATTAAATTGACAAAGATGTTTAAAAGTTATAATTTAACCAGTAAGATGTAAGTGAAAATAGTTTTTTTTTTATCAAAATAGCGATCTTATCTAGAAATTTTAAGTTATATACTGTATTTAAATTATCGAATATGAAGCGAGAAATATCTATCATTTTTGAGATTTCTAAATTGGTTGGAATTTTTTTTTTCAAATGGAAGATTATGTTTTAAGGTTATAATATATCTAAAATTTTGTTTTCGTTCGATCCATGGGGGATTTATAATATACATATACAATTAGTGTCAACAACAAAAATCGTAAAAAGCATTCAACATCACGTCACAAAAATTCTAATGGGCCGATTTAGATGCAGTTTCTTTTGCAGTATATGAAATTTTTCTAAAAATTCTAAATAGCTAACAATTCATATATCTATATAATTATTTATCCTCATTAGTGTCACCTATAACTTTAGACTGAAATATCTCTAAGACTATTCAATGAAACTAAAAATCCTTTTAAGTCTTTGAGTTGAACTTAGAGTTTGTAACTAATATCCTATCAAAAACATCTCAGATGTAAAAAATAAGCCAAGTACAGTATTACCGAAACAAGATATTTGTGAAAATTTAGATGAGTTATTTTGGTTGATGTTATCATATTATTTTCTTAAATCGTCAAACAAGTGCAATCTAAATTGCACTTGTTTGACGATTTAAAAAAATAATATGATAACATCAACCAAAATAACGCATCTAAATTTTCACAAATACGTATCTTGTTTCGATAATACTGTAGGCCTACTTGGCTTATTTTTTTACATATGAGATGTTTTTGATGGGATTGAGTACTATAAGAATAGTTACATATTTTATCAATGTATTAAGATAATTAAATGCAAATATACAATATTAAAATTACCATAGCAATCGTATTTTCATTTTCACTTTCACTTTAATATTAAAATAAAAAATAAAATAAATACTATATAGAATATAGGGAAAATTCTTTAAAATAAAGTTAAATTTATACTAATGAATCACTGGGCGAAAAATTTTGTTGTTACGGTTTGTTTTATGTTAAATACAGAAATTAAAAAAAAATCTAAAATGAGCAATTTGAATTATAAATAATATTTCTGTTTAGGAAATATTATCTAATGTTGATCAAGCAAAGCATTAATAATTTTTTATTCATAAAGACGATTTAATGCTAAATAATCACTTATCAACTAATTGTAGAACTGTTAGCCGTGTGGGAAGTGTGTTGCACTCCCACGTTGGAGGATCCAAGTTCAATATTTGGCACCCATATCTCCAGATTTTATGAAGAAAGATCCGAACCCTAGCCTGTTGATCCCCATCTTTTTACCTAACTGCCAAAATCGCCGCTTGGTACCAACAGGATGGAAAACAGGTAAAAACCTAGAAAGAAGAGCAATTAATTTTGAAAAAATTTATTTATTTTTTATATGAAATAGGAATTTAGAAACATATCAGATTTTAAGTATAGTTAAAATTTTAAGGTAAATGTGAAAAAAATGCAAATTTTTTGTTCAGCTGTTATAAAATTATAATACCAGCTAAAATTGATTTATTGAACTCAATTTTTTTTTTTTTTTTTTTTAGAGAATTATATCACTGTACAAAATTTCAGGAACATAACTGCAGTTGATTTAAAATTATTAACAATTTGAGTGAAAAATTTTGTTCAAAAGTTTAAAATTTTTGCTTTTGTTTCAACATATCAGAGTCAGGTTTCAAACAATAGATTGAGTTCAATCGTACATTGATTAACACATTTAACTACTCTAATACTGAAAAATTTTACCGACATAACTTTAATTAAATACTTTTGAAATGCAGCATACAGCAAACAGACAACAAATAATTCTAATAGTATACTGTATATAATATATATTGCCAAAACCGCGCTTGGTAATAACAAGATGGAAAAGTATCCAAGTAGCCAACCTAGGGATAAAAATCTAGAAAGATCAATTAATTTGAAAAATTTTTATATTAAATAGGAATTTAGAAACACATCAGAAGTTTAAATATAGTTGAAAATTTAAGGTAAATAAGAAAAATACATACAATATATATAAATATATAAAGTGCTGTAAACCTCGGTATTCACGAAATCAATATACAGTATATGCAAATATGCCTTTTCATAGCAAAATATTAACTACTTTTCAGTATTTATGATTCTAAATTCCCAGTATCGCGATTGTCCGACATCGTTTATAGTCAATTCGTCACAACTGTTATTTGCATGTAGCGCAGCATGAAGTTAAAATTTAAGTATCTTCTTCTGTATTCTTATTCTTCTTAAGATCCACTTGGATACTTGAAGGCTCAAAGTTCTCTGGATGTGTTTGTGTATTTATAAAGTTGGTTGTTAGTTATCAGCGTCTGACTTTACATTACTGGATAATATAATCCTGATTTGTTTTTTTTTTTTTTTTATAATGGTTTCTAACGTTCCTATAAGAAAGAAACGGGTATAATAGTCCGTCGAAAATTGAATTTTTTAATAAAATGCACATTGATATATTAGTAAGTGCTACTACACAAGTTTGATATGAATGAACTAATTATGTGTTCTATAATTTTGTTGCTGAAACTTTACAGCGTAGATAAATAATTTTTTCATGCTAATCTGGAAAATGAGGATCAAGAATGAATCTAGATCCTCCAGTTAATAAACTGTCTTTTATTATGCAGATATCCGGCAATCAGATTTTAACATTAAGGGTAATATTTACGATCTTATCAGAATTAGCAGAATTGGATGCATGGAAATGCTTTTGCTTTTCATCCAGAGCCTGGATTGAATCCTGTCCCACATGTCAAAATTCATATAAGGATTAAAAGCCCTGTCGTCAATTACAGTTTTCTTCAGATTTACCTTTGTTAAAGCTTATTCAAAGTTTCTTCGTGGATATGGTAGCTCTTTCATGCATATGGGCTACCTTTGTTAAGGCTTTGAATGGCCCGCCACTTAATAGTCAGCGAATGATTCGGAATTGACGTTTAAAAAAAAGAAAAAAATCCTACCCTGACTATGCCATTATATATAATATTACTGTTTTTCTTATTGCTTCAAGTTTAAAATTATAATATCTCTTATAAGTTCAATTATCGTCAAATTATGATAAAATTAACAAAATTTTTAATCTATTTTTTTGTAAATTAATGGAAAATAATTAAAATAATATTAAAAAGTATTTTTGCTTCTACATAATTAATTATATTTCGTTTTAAATTTATAAAAAAAAATTTTTTTCTGTACGAAATTTTGAGATTAAAAAATTATTTTAGTTTCAATAAGATAAAATAAAAATGTAACTATGGCGTCATAAAAATTTTCGAAATTTACAAATCTTGGCTAATATTTGAATTTGATTGGTCATAAACCATTTCATAATATTTTTCTAAACTTGCCAAAAGACAAAATTAGTATAATAGTTGTTACTATTTTGAATATTAATACGAACGTATTGAGGTTTATTACCTACTAATGTAATAAGGATAGCAATTACATATTATTACTGTAGCAGAACAAACTGTTAAATGAATCATTTAGCCTATTTATAAAATTACTTTTTAATCAACTTTCATTTATATAAATTACTATATCTCTTCATTAGTTTATCTTAATGGTTTTCAACTTGTAATTTTTTTGCAGATTGAAAATCATAAAGTATGAAAAAGTAAGAAATGATTTTAAAGTTTGAATTGAGTTTCATCTTCTCTTGTTGAACTGAATACAAAAGAGAAAAAATAAATTTTTTTATTAATGAGAAATAAGCAAAATAAAACCATATGAAGCATTATTTACATTAAATTTATTACATAATAAATTTAATATAGTGCCATTATCTTGTTTTATATGAAAAAATTATTATTAGAATAAAAGGAACGATGTTGCAATTTTCATGCAGGATAAACTTTATATGAATTCGTATAGAATTAATAAGATCATCTTTACATTCAAGTGTCATTTAATTCAAAAGATACTTCATTTAGATTAATTCTTGGCTAAATATTTCTTATTTTGTTATATTCCGAATAGTTTTAGTGTTGTTCAGGACCTACTCCATTTTTCATCTTTGCATATATTAAATGGCTTATTAGTTAAAAATTTGTTATCCACCGCAACGACTAAACTGGAATCAGCAAGAGAGATGAAAGACGAAGATAAATCTGATAAAGGAAATATAAATCAGATATATCAGAGAGATGGAGATATGTAGTTTATATATTTCAGGTCGAGACAAGGAAAGAAAGCTTAAATGAAAGAAAATTAGTAATTTTAATTCTTAGTTACTGAGAATGTAAATAAAAAGCCAGGAAGTTAGAATAATAAGATCCACTTCAGAATGTCATTGCTAGTATATATTTAATGAAGATTATTTCACAATATTTCTAGTATATAGTAAGGATCGCTTGAGTGTATGCAAGGATTGAATGCACATATAACGTATAGCATTCAGATAAATGATTTCACTCAGGATATCTATTCAAAAAACCACTATGAATTCTTCATTCATTCTCCCCTATTAATTATATTACTTATTTAAAAAATTTTCCAGTATACAGTAATTACAATTTAATATTCTATTTTTATCCTTTAATTAATAGAGAGGAAAAATTTTATACAATATATAGACTCCTTATCCCTATATATATACGTATAAAATTGAAACTTGGATTAAAATAGCTACTTATTTAAAAATAAAGTATAAAATAATAATACTCTAGAAAAATTAAGAGCATAATTAATAGATGTAGTAATTATAATATTTTTAGAGAAATAAAATGATAAAATGAAATTTAAGCTTCAGGTCTCTCATTACCTCTTGCATTACCTTAAAATTAAACAGCTGTAACCCATCATCACCATTATACTATTTGTTATAAAACAGAAAGCATAAAAACGTTTATGATGATAAATAGAATATCTGTATATGTTAAACCTGTCTTTAATTATAATATATGAAAAAATACATTTAATTCTAAATGAAAATATTTGTGCTAAATAAAGAATTTTAATTAAAGGAAAATAGACTACTAATTTTAAAGAATTTTGACTTAACGTGAATAAAGTTTTATTATAAATATTACGTGAAAACATAACACAAATGGATTTTTATTCCTATATTCCTATATCGTTATAATGGCTGCACATGAAAAAAATATATATTAATAATTTAGAAAATGATCGTTTTTTATTAAAATTTTTTATTTTTAAACTATTTTACATCATCAGATGAACGCTAAACTGTTACGAATAGATATATAGGCCTATATATATATAGGGTGAGCATAAAAACATTCCAAGGTTTGAAAGGGTAAAATTTAGCTATAGCTGTCAAAATCATGCCTAGAGATTCTTTAAAGAAAAGGAATGAAAATTCTTGAGTTAACTGAATCGTAAATATCAATTTTATCAAGATATTTATGTTAATTTAATTTTTTTTTTTTTACATTTTTAAATCTGGGAATGTTTTTGTGCTCACTCTGTTTAGATATGTATATATATATATATATATATATGATAATTTCTTGCATTTTTTTTTATTATAGTCCGACTCTACACATAAGTCCGAATTTTATTATCGCTTAATAAATAATGATATCTAATTTTTTTCTTTACATTGCACTCGCTTTATATATAACTAAAGATAACTAGTAATTTTTAAATAAAATGCAGTGAAAATAATGAATACTCTTAATAATCATAAATATGATTTTTGGCTAAAAAATCTCTGGATTAATTCTATACTTTTGTAGAAAATCCATTTTATTTCTGTACGAAATAGTCCAAAAATACTTATAGCTATTATAAATTTCGTTTTTCTCCCTCATTTTCAAACAGTATATACCATGCACTATATGAATAATAAAATTTCAGATAAATTATTTTTTCCGAACAAAATATTACGATGATTTTTATCAGCCAAATTATTTTAAATTCTAGATCTAATTCAGATACTGGTAACTCGATATAATTTAACTTAACGCGAAGTTTACTGTGATAAAAAAATCTACAAAAAAGTAACTGGATAACCGAATTTCAATCGGATTTGCCATCTAAAGCTTTATTTTAAGGATAAAAACTAGAATTATTATTATTGTAATACAGTATCTCTAACAAAAACTTTTAGTGCTTAAAATGGATCTAATTTAATTCGACGTAAAGTCATTGTGAAACGATTTACAAAAAAGTAAACCATATATTAGCTTAAATTTATATAAGAAATATTTTTCTGCACTGAATCTCATCCAGATCGTGTTCCATCTTTATTTGAGAAAAAATATTTAAATACCAATATATATTTATATACATAATAATATGTTTTATAACACATTGAGTCGATTACTAACGAGTTATAAAAATATATCTGAATCCAGCTTCGTTACAGTCGAATGGTTAAGTTTGCCTGAAAGACATTAATTTTCGAATTTATCTAATACTATTCGTAGCCAGTCATTGAGATGCTTTGATTATTAGCTAACTATTTATTCTATTATATCATCATTAAATGTTTCTGCTTTCGTTTAAACTGCAGTTTCATATGACCCAATTTTGAAAAATATGTAAATGATAGCGTTTCTTTAAGCGATAAAGTTATTATTTTTAAACTTTTACCATTCTCGCATGGTTACAAAGTAAAAATATTATATAATATTTACTAGTTACGATAAGATCTTTTATTTTTTGGTAAAGCATTAAAAATCACATATCATCAGTGAATCCAATCTTTATAATTTTTTTGAAATATTCCATTCAAAAATATGTAACCGAATTTATGGGAAACAAATTACTGTATATGGATTTATAAAATTATATAAATAAAATTGGAAGATCTGTTGAAGTAATATAACAATTTATTAAGCAAAGTGTCTTATTAAAATATAAAATTTTCATATATGTTTAAATAATAATTAATAAATAAAATCAATAAAATACATTAAAATAATAGACTAAACTTCATATTTTAAGAAGAAAATCATAGATAAGATCTGGTTCGCAGAAAAAGGCCTCCCCACTTGAGTAGAGGTAGAATATACCCACTGTCCGGCCCCTTATGTCGTAAAAAGCTATTAAAGGAGTCACCTTGCTTTGATGATTGCTGATAGCTGTTACATTTGAGTCAAATAAGCCATATCTGTTACATTTGGCTTATTTGAGAGATCCTGCACAGAATCTGGGTTGCTTTGGTGACTTATGTTGGTCTCTGCAGTCCACCCATGTAGGGTCTATGGGTACCTGAGAGTTACATGCAAATAGCGCTTGTGCGCCTGGTAGCATTCTTTTCGGATTCATATTTCTTGATTGCATTCGTAAGTCTTTAAGACATGCTTCCAGAATTTGTTAAAAAACGACAAAAAGAAGGTTTAATAGTGTTTATTGTAATTGTAATTTAAATATTTATGCTACAAAAATTTATAATATATATATAAAAGTTTACTTCACAAAATATCATGAGCAAAAAAAAAAGATATATAAAATCAATTATAAAATTTTATAAATAATATACTGTATTAATAAAAGAAACAATGAATTAATTAAACTTATAAACATACTAAGTTTTGGATTATTGAGTCGATTAATACTGAAGATATACAATTTTTACGGAATTACCAAAATTTATAGGCATATATTTCTTATGTTTATACAGTATTTGTTTCATCAGAACTATAGCAATGCAAACAAGCTAGGCTCAAGGGGTTTCCGATATGTAAAAAATAAATAAAAAATTTAAAATATTAATTGAATTATTTTATATATTATATTTTAAATTTTGAATGATATTATTATATATATTAAAAAAAAATTATTAAAATTAAAGAGAACGCGACTTCAAAACTTTGTCACCAAACTAGGTGTCACAATTCAGTGTTTTATAATGTATATAATAACCAGGAAAATGTTTCATAATTAAAATAGTGATTGGGTTTTATTCTTCTAACTTTAAAAATACGTTTCCTAAAAGTTTTGTAATTTCGTCCGTTTATTACTTAATAAACATCAGTTTAGGATAATTATTTTAACGATCAGAAATGAAAATTCATATTAATTGTAACAACGATTAAACAAAATTATGTTTCTTATCAGAATTCGTTTCATGAAGCAATTCATTGCGATTAATAATTTAATGAATATTGAATAATTATAATAGAATTTTATTCAATTTTTTACTCAGTTAACGAACCTTATTTTCTTGTTAATAATGAAGTTTTAAGTATTAAAAATGAGGTTAAAGAATATAATTAATTAAAATTAAATTAAATTTTATTATGATTTTCAATTTTCAGCAAATGAAATATATCCAGATTCAAATATTAAATTCTAGAGCAAAATATTCGCAAAATTTGCTCATTTAATTATTACTAATAAGTTAAATATATAAATACGAAATAATCTTTTTTTTTAATAAGCATAAAGGATAGAGACAGAAGAAAATGAAAAAGTAAACTGATAAGTTTCTGAAATTTCTTGTGCACGTAATCCTAATCTCCAAAACTTGTTATTGGAAAGTTGAAATCATAAAATGAAATAAAATAATAACCAGAAAGAAAATAAATAAGAACAAATTCCACAATGAAAATTTGATCGATAAACATCAAGAATAAATGTAAAGAAAGCGTTTGTCATGGTATGTGAACAGCAGTGATGATTTCACCGGATAGGATAGTTTCAGTTCCTGGTTCGACCTATCGCTGCACACCTCACCCAATTCGATATTTACTCTCAGACTATATAAAGCTGGAAGAATTAAGGTAAAAGACATGTTAACTAACGGAGGAAAATGGTAAGTGTTCAAAAGTTTCACATAGCGAATAACAAAATTTGAGAAACAAAAGTAACGAATGGATTTTTCAATATTTAGTAACGGTTGAATAGGAGTTAAGAGAGCAATTTGAACATTTCATTTTAGTAGACATAATTCTAGTCTGCTGAAAAAAATTTTAATATAAAGAATTATTTCTTTTTTAGAAAACGTTGTTGATTTTAGTTGGTGCACTCTGCCTCGTGGCAGCAAAGGAAGCAAAAAAAGATGAAGAGAAAAAAGATCTGAAACCAGAAGAGACCCACTATTATAATAGCTATAGTGGAGGTGGCAAAGGTGGCTATGGAGGAGGATCTAGTGGAGGTTATTCTAAAGGAGGAAGTTATAGTCAAAGTTATCACAAAGGTGGAGGATATGGTGGAGGTCATGGTGGCTATGGCGGCGGAAAAGGAGGTTATGGAGGTGGGCATGGAGGATATGGTGGAGGACATGGTGGCTATGGCGGCGGAAAAGGAGGTTATGGAGGTGGGCATGGAGGATATGGTGGAGGACATGGTGGCTATGG
>WUQG02022659.1:0-31181 GCA_011317285.2 Androctonus mauritanicus | reverse complement strand
TCAATCACTTCACTTTTCTTATTTATACTTAGTTTGTACGATTATGGAAACGTTAATATTCATAACGGAATATCTTCAACCAGTATCAATATTTAAACAAGCGGATTATGCACAAGTAAACGTGATAAACATTATCAATTATAAAGTGTTGATGTTCTTCCGAATTTATGAATTCCATCATTAGCATGGTTAATATTCATAAAGCCGAAAGAACCAATATTCCGGATTATTATCGATAATTTATCACTGTATATAATTTGTGTTTGTTTGAGTGTGTTATATATTATTTTAATTGTTAATTTATAAAAGAAAATGCGTTTTGAAATTGTCGCAGTGCAGATTTTTTTTCACCTGTTTCATTTCCTGACATTTCGAATAGAGTTTCCTTTCCTGTATTAACAGCCAAAAGATCGTATTTCCATTTCCATAGTCTGGTGTTCGATGGAGAACCGTTTCCGATATTCCATCCGGAATTATAAGTCCAAGAAAAAGGTGTCGGAATTCCATTCTATGTCTGGCAGAGAAAAAAAGTAGACAGAGAGAGAGAGAGAGAAGCAATGTCTCGAGAGATGCAGGAGATAACCAAAAGAAAAACTAAATCATTTCCGAATTTCTAAAAAAAGTTGTACGATGTTTCCGCTATTCCGTATGTTGCAGATGACATTACAGATGGATGTTGTGACAGAAATCGGACAATTTCTGGACATTCACATTCACGAGATTACAGATATAAGATCGCAGCATGCCATGCCTAACAAAACGATATACTAAATTCTCCGCTTGATCAAACTTACATTAACTCGTGTTCTTGTTTCTGTAATACGGCGCCGTCTGGTCAGTTCAGTTCTTTATCACTCCTTTCATCGAAAACCTTTTACCGAAATCTACCGGAAATGGTTTTAGTTCATCGGATGCTGTGCACAGTATGTAATGTCTTTGTACACTTTGTTTTACTCTATCATTAAATACCATCTCGGATATGCTTTAGCATTGTATGTTTTTTTTTCTTTGTTTTAACACGAACCAGTTATCCAGAGATGGCACATTTCTCCTTAAAAGGCATGATTCTGATAAAATTTGTAATTATTCCCATATTTTTTAGCTTATTTTTAATTCTTAATGTTCATATTCCAAAGTAGCATATGCTTCTTTGCCATACTTTAACTTAGAATGGCAAATTTAGTAAGCAAATTTTTAGAACAATAAAAAAAATTAAAAGAAATCTTCTTCAAGTCACAATAAATCAAAATTTAAACAAAGTATAGCAAAAAAATACTTTTTTTTTGAAGTAGATTTACACTGAACAAGTGAAAGAAATGATTAATTTTTGAAAGTGCTTATATATACTGTACATATAAAAAAGCTATGAATTTAATTTATATGTAACTTTTTTACATTTATAAAATTGCTTTTTTGTCAAATCAGATTTAAATCGAATTTATTATAATTCAATTTTTGGATAGGTCTATACATTTCGGTAGAAAAAAAAGAAAAGTACAGCGAATCCAATGCGATTCGGTATTTTATCCAGTAATAAAACTAGACAGCATTTGGTAAAGAAACAATTCATAAAATCAAAAATAAAGAAAAAGAAAGAATAGAAATAAGAAACACAGATTGTCTGATGAAAGGAACAACAGGTAAAGAGAAAGTAGATACCATGAAATACGAGACAGCTAAGTTTAACTGTCACTTCAGATTTTTAACGTTACTACTGGATGGCTGTTTCCAATTTTACAGAGGAAAGAGAAATTGATGGAGCTGTTCCGTAGCTTATATGGAAGCAATCACGCACTGCACTATACATCAGATGGACAATGCCATCATTTTTACTAAATCACCAAACTGCTGATTGATAGATTTGTATTTCTGTAACTCGTGTCAGTTGTTTCCTTATTTTCTAAAGAAACCGATCGACAAACGTTTTAAAATTGCAATCTTAAAGACGTTTTATTGAACGCAATTATTTTTTTAAATCTTCTTTTGCATCCGAATGGATATAAGTATAACGTGTTTATGTTAATTAAAAATCGTTCTGAGGATCGTATAAATATTAGTTTACGAAAGATTTTTTTTTTTTTTTTTTTTGTCGAGATGCTCGATAGAAATCCTGCTTTTCATTCCGTAAGTGACTTCGATAATGGTGATTCGGTATAAGATTTCAAAGTTTTCCTTTCTATTTTCAAAGATAATATACAATAAGACACGTCTTCTCGAATAACATCAGGTATACGTCGATGTAAGTATAACAAGAAAAGAAGCGTAACTGGAAGCTAATCTGTCACATTTAATCCAATCACTTCAAGTGATTCTCAACAGAGTTGAGTACGTAACCGGATCTTGTACATCTTACATTGGTCTGCGGTGGACACGACGGTCACAATTCTCAAGTGGTCAAACACTAGAATTCTATAGAATTAAAAAGAATGGGGAGGGGAAAAAAATAAGTATCGTTTTCTCGAACAAACAATATCTTCCAAGTCTCGCGTCAATCATAACAGTCGATTTAATCCAATTAAAATTTTTATTTAAAACAATAAATTCATTTTAATTAAACATGCTTCGTCCCACATCGCGTAACGTAACAAAAATGTAGAAATTAAATAAAGATGATGATGATAATAATGATACCTGAGTCGAAATCAGGATGCGTCTGACCAGAGAGGCAACGAGAGGCATTTATCTAAGTTAGCGGTGTCACTTTGCTTAGTCGTTCCAGATGACTAAGCTGAACAGAAAGCAGAAAAATAAAATTGCTAAACTTTCTCAGGAGAATTAATACAGACAAAGCCCACTTATATATAAGCTTTCCTTATATTTGTCAGGGTGGTCATTCAGCATTTCGCGTCATTATATCTGCTCATTAATTAGTGTAGCCCAACGGCTATCTGCAACTAATTGATGTTAACAGCTGTTCAGCATGTTTCTCCTCTTACGCGATATTTCTCGACTGATCCAACTTATAAGTGGCCACAGTCAGTAATTTTAAATAAAACTTTTACATGACATACATATTATATAGACTATATTTTTTTGTTTATATTTATTACTAGAAAAATATACATAGGCTTGTTATAAATCGATTAAACGAAATAAGGGAGTTTTAATTATTTCGATAGTAGTTAATCTAAAATAATAAAATTAAGCTTTGTAATAAATGGCATTACATCGTCGTGCAGTTTATTTAAGTCTACAGCAGAAACCTTTTACGCTTAATCAAGCAATTATGTTTAGCTATTACGATTAAGTCTATTCCGTTCGATAATTAGTAACGATTTAGTTAAACTTTCGGAGAAATCTTAAATGGGCTTTCTGTAATGATTCTTCATATATTATAATCTATTTAAGTTGCATGACCTGTAGACTAATTGCGTTCTGCCTTAGACTAATTTAGTAGTTGGAAGATGAGAGGGAGAAAGAAAGAGAGAAGAATTTGAGTTCAACAAAGTTCATAAAAAGCGTTATGCAGAAAAAATAAAAAATATATAAAAAAATACAGTTCATTTGTATTTTACAGGCATTGCATTTTATCACATAAAGCTTTTCTTTTGGTGGAGTTGCTCTTGCGGAAATGCTTTTTTCAATAAAAATGTATTATAAAGCCATCGAGCATTAAACATATAATAGCGCATGATAATACCAGAAAGTAGAAATCTAATCGTTTGGAAGACGATTTTTATTGCAGTAATATCATCTATCAAACCGTTTATAATTCATATTATCGTTTCTAGAAAATCCGTCCGTTCTTCAAAATAAATGCTGTAGAAACAGATAGGATTTGTATCGAAGACATCCAACGCAAATATGCGCTGACAGATATGAGTTATTGTAGTTTTTTTATTTCCTATGGTTTCAACATAAAAATGCAAATATTACATCTTTCTGTGATCGCTGGAAAGTTTTTGATGTCAAATTCGAAGATTTATATATATTAATATATCTTCATATATCTTTAAACAGATGCTTTTCATATATAAGTTATATTATAAAAATATATAACTTAAATATATAAATCTATAGTTTGCCATCTATACCGCATGTGGGGAGAAAAGTTTGCAATCAATCAATCAAATCGATTATTTAATCTCCTTCGACTTCAATTATTTATGACACAAACGTAATAATTGGTTAAAAGACAGGCGTGGGTCGTATTTTCGGCATTAAATGATCTATGGCATCGTGATATGATGAGAGAGAAGAGAGAGAGAGAGATGGTACAGTTATTTCAGATAACAGAAATAGGATCATATTTTGGAGAAGGGAAGAAGTTAATAATTTGTAGCAAAAATTCACTGTTGCTCTCTCGCTTTCTGCTTTTTTTTTTTTTTTTGATTTATTCATGTTATCTACACGAACTAAAACATAACTTAAGCATCATGTTAGAACAAAATTACATCGTTTGTCATTCAAAATAAAAAAAACTATTTTTATTACTATTATTATTATTATTAGTTTAACAGATATGATACGCATATGGCGAATGATAAATGGAATTCTTGTTTACTTTAATCGTTCGTTTTTTATCTAGAAAAATATCAAAAAAAAAATATACTTTTAATAACGCATTCATCTTGTTATACATACGATTTAAAAACAAAATAAAATAAATTTACTTGTTTATTTTCCATCCGCATAATTAATTTTTATCGTTTTCTGTTTATCGTACGGTTTAGGTATCAAGATAGATGTTTATGATTGTCACATTAATTAAAAGTTGGATGCGTGTTTGAAGGATAAATCTACTTATATCAGCAGAAAATAGACAATTGCCATGTCTATTAATGTACCGTAAAGAGTTGATGGATTATACTGGTGATCGCTATACTGTATTTAATCGCATTTAAAGTGCAAAGTCAGAAAATTTTCAACGGACAAGTTAATGGATGCGTTAATGGTCATTAGGTCACTTATAAGAATTGACAAAACATGGAATTTGATTGCCAATCTCTTCAACCCGTTTAACAAGGTTTCACTCAATATTATCGGCCAGACAGTTATTATGAGATTTCCAAGATGCGGTGAGAATTAAATAATATTTCAAAGATTAATGGTAATATCCTATTTCTCGTAACAGAAACGTCATCTAGAATTGAAGTCTTGTCAGGCAACTAAATTAGATATATAGGGATACAGGAAACAGTTAATTTGTTCAAATCCTATGATTAGAATCTCGAAAGCGTGGAAAATTATTGTATATTTGATCGTTTTCTAGTCATTATTCTAACTTTGTAATGTTTAAAATTTTTTAAAATTTTAAACGATTTCGACTTTAAAGACATTGAATAATTATTAACGTTTGTATCATATTAATACAGAGTTTGTGCAATTTTAAATAATAATAATTAAGCTTCCGAAATGGTTGAATTTTCTAAAAGCTTATCTTTTAAACAAATGTTTTATTCTCTCCCTAAATAGATTTATACCTCTTGATAAGGGATTTCTTTCCTTATCTTTCCCTGTAAGGGATTTACTGCTTCCTTGTAAGGGATTTTCCTCCCTCGTAGGGAATTTCCTTTCTTATCCCTTCCTTACAAGGATTTAGTTCCCTTTCTAATAAGGGATTTCCGTTTCTAGTCACAGCACTGATGATTTATTCTCCTCTTGTAGAGGGAAGAATAAATTACAAAAATTATATCAGAAAATATATCTTTAAAAGTTTAAGATTACAAAACAAGTCGTTTTAATTTCGGATTTCAGTTATTAATGGTGATTTAAATGCATAAAAAATTTATAATAATTTTATATTTTTATAAAACGTGACGGGAAGTATTAAAAAATAAAAAAAACTACTAAATCATTCAAAAATGGATGTAATAAGTTTCCTTAATGAGAAGAGACTGGAACCTAAATAACGTTCATTACTAATGGATTGAGATTCGAAAATTACGAATATTTTAAAATTAATTGGTGCGATAAGAATATTATTATAATCGTTTCTCCTCAGATTAAACGTCATACATATTCCCTATTTTAAAATATACAAAACGTCAGTAACAAATTACTCACTTAATGAATGAATGAAAGATTTATCGGCATATATTACCGAAACGATAATTTAAGTCAATTAAACTTTGTAGACAGAAGAAAAATAATAAAATAATACTAATCTATCATTTTTTAAAGTGGCAAATTCGTGTTCAGACGTCACGTTTTTGGTACAGAAACACACGAAATACGTGAATCCCATAGAAGACAAAAATTTTGTGAGGAAGGAAAAAAAAGAACCATCTAGGATGTGCTCTGGTTAGTACTAGCTAGAAGACTAGGATCAATGAAGAAGTCTAAAGCTTTCAGTGACAAGAACGTAGAAATGCATTACAAAGTGGTATTTCGATGCACGAAGACATCAATGTATCCACTTGTATTCCATGTGGCATCGAGACACGCCGATGTCACGATTCTACTAGACAAGGTGATCCATGGTCTGCGTCCTACCATGGTAACTGTCACCCTTAGAACGGCCTCGAAATTCGTTGGGTTAAGAAATTCGCTGTGACAAATAGAAGACGGGAAAAGAGATATCTTTGGATATTGAAACAACTACTTATTCTGGCTAAAACTTTCTGCAATTCATGCAATATTTTAGCATATAAAAAAAAATGTGCATTCGAAAAGTTTTCCGAGATACCCAGCTTAGAATATCCGATACGTGATATTTTATTTAGATAAAAACGTTCGTGTAGTTCTTCTTATACTATTAATTTAATCGGGTGAGGACATGTTATGAAATGCAATTCTATTTTTTTCTCTCTCCTACTTCTTTCATTCATTTCAATTATTAGAAACAATAGATAAAAGTTGTATTGACCGCGGATGATGAAATTTCTTTTTTTTCCCCGTGAGCCGGTAATTTTCAGCTTAGTCACGATTGTTTGAAATCAAACTGTATGAAGAAAGAACGTGATCCACAAAGCAATGCGAAACGTGAATATAACCTGATTGGTCGTAAGTCAAACACGTGTGTAACCAAGAATGGGCAGGTAAAGATAATGCATATCTGGGATTTTTATTGTTTTCGGATATTTTCAACCAGACCGTAACGTCTGACTTACAACGTTATGAACAGTTTTGAATAATAACAATTTATAAAACTTAAAACCAGATATTTCTCGGTTTTCAGATGACAATGAAGATAAATACAAATTTATCCACCTGACCGTGTAGTGGAGGGTTGGAAAGAAGGGAAAAAATAAAAGATGTTCGTACGTGTTTAAACCAGCTCGTTGTAGTAGGTAATAGCAGAGATTTGCGGCTATTGACTATGGTGTCGGATTTCTGCAAATCTGTGTTTCTCGAGACGTAATTTCGACTCATAAAGAGCGAGTAACCGACACCCATTATGGTAATTGGCAGTATTTACAGTAGGGAAATCTTTGCCATCGTCTACTTAGTAATACGTCTGTCAACATACTCCATTATTCTATCCGGAGAAAAGACGAATAGCGCAGTACAATGTATAAGGAATATAATTCACGCACGCATTGCCCGATTGCTATAAAGATAGCTAATTACCCATATTAACAGGCTAAGTGTAGCCTACAGCTAGCACTTCTAAACCCACTTCTAAACGACATAGTTCGAGACACGCCGTATTGTTATGACCTTCAGGGTCCCTGGGTGTCCATTCTGCCAATGGTTTGTTGCAAATTGCTATTGCTCTTATCACATCAACCAAGGACATCACGGTAATGTTTGGATTCGCTGATGTAAATATCTTAATTATGATATTATTTTTTTAAATTTAAAATGATTAACTTAACAAAAATAAAAATAGCGTGTAAAAGAGATAGGAAGATCCGATGCCAAATGTTTGCGCCTCTAAGCGTATTGAATAGATTATATATCTTAAAACTCTTTGGAAAATGTGTAACTTTATAATCTTATCTTTAAATTCTATTCCAAGTTTTCGGAAAATACAAGTGCCATTTAATTTGAATAACAACTTATCTTCGGGTACAGATAGCCATGAATTTAATTTTAAAGTAAATAAAACTGAAACACGTTTTTCCATTTATAATATGTTTACATAAGGAAAAAGAATTGAATACAAAATAGACTGTGGAAAAATCTTCAAAAATCACTTAAAAGAAAATAGATGAAACAAACTTAGTTGAGTATCCTTACATAGTGAAAGAGAAAGACTGTTACTATATAGAATAACAGATTACTTTTGGGGGCATGTGAAGAAACTTCTCCCACCCCTCAATAGTCGATAATGTTCTTCCCTTTCTGGCCAGTTTTTCTCACTCTGCACGCACTTGTTTACAGTAGCTTCCAAGTGATGGGTTTTCGAGCTATATGGTGGGATTGTTTCTTCCACTGTCATCACAATCGAAGAGAGTTCAGTAGCGTGCTAACACGTATAGTACTGCGAGAGGTAAGCTATGTAATTTCTTTTTGCTGTTACTGCCCCGAGTAATCAGTGAAGGTTTGGCTATGAGTAAGCTTTCTCCATTCAAAAAAAGAAACTGGCGTGATAAATCTCTCTCGCTCTCTCCAATTATCAAACGTGTATGTGAGAAAATCACCGATGTTTGAATGTAAATTATAGCTACTGATTGAAGCAAAAATCAAGCACAGATACTAGCGTAAATCATTCGATTTATTTCTGTTTTCATAAAATTACGAAATGAAATTCGTAGAAATTTTTTTTCTTTTTTTCCCCCACTCTCCATCCAATTTATAATCTGATATGCATTTAAAAAAACAAAAGCATTAATCGTAATCGCGTAAAATAATCGCTACCGTTCATTTAAAAGTTTTATAGGCACAAAACCACTGACAAGCAGTTACAAAAAATAATAATTATGTGCAAACATGTAGAGCTCTATTTGTTTACATTTAAGCTAATTATTTTTTATATAAGCTTACATTAGAATCTCCCTTATCCGGACTATAAGTCGGATAAACGAATGGCCAGTTAATCCGGAAATATATGCAAAAATATCATTTACAAGTTGTAAATTAAAGTTTATTAAACGAAATCAGTAACCTTCATTTGTTTTTTTTTTATTTTTATTTAAATTCGCTTTTTAAGCAAAAATCACGTTATTTTTCATAAAAATTAAATCGATGGGAGATGAATTATACTATATCTTTTTGTTCGATATATCTCGTCGCAGTTTCAAACGCATTTTTCCCTTCCGAATGAATTATTCTTTTTTTTATTCGTTTTGCTTTCCACTCACAGCTCGACGAAAATGTGGCCGATTAAAGCGGAGGTCGGTTAAGGCCAGACCGGATAAGAGGGAGTCTACTGTATTCCGATATTATAAAAGAACATATATGATAAAATTCTGTAAAATTCATAATAAAATTTTATCGTCAACATTACACATAATGTACATATAACAACTACTGCGATGTTGTAAAGGCAATAAAATTAAAATGTATGAATTTTTATCAGAACAAAATTTCCTAACTAAATTTAAATTCTGTATAAAGCTTACAGTATTCTTTATGCGATTAAAACTTATATATTAAGTTGCAAATTTCATAAAATTTCCTAAGATCTTGTCCAATTTCATTATAACGCTGGCTAAGACGAACCAGTAAAACTGCAACTAATCCACTTAATTTTAGTCATTTATCATTTTTCTGATAATTTGAACGTCTAATAATAAGTGAGAGTTTTAAATTTGCGGCTTCTGATACAGGTAAACCGGGAAAGAAAATTCGTCTAAATTTGTCATTTCTACAGATAAAATTGGATATTATCATTAACTGACAAGATATGTTTCAATTAAGGAAACAAGTACTAATAATTACTACAACATCTTCGGGTAGAAAATTAAGTATAACCATCTTTATTGTATAAACTGATTGATTAATAACACATCATTAACTAACTGTGATAGTGAAATTAGGCGAAAATTAATAAAATACGACAATAATTCACGCTTAGATAACTAAATTGGTAACAATATCCATTTTAATCTAAATTCCTGGTTTAGTTTCTCCATCCATAGCGATGCATCAATCATGGTCATCGAGTAAAGACTTACCATTAATCCAATTAAGATCACCTCATTAGTCCATCCGTGTTATTGTCGATACAAAGATTAATTTAATTATTATATTATATTTACTCTGACACACTAAAGTGTAGAATTATTTTTCATTTTAAACCTTTTCATTTCGAATTTAATATCGCCATTAATTTTAATATGATTTCATCTTTCTTCCGACTAACGAATTAAAATGAAAAATTTTATATACACAGAGAAAATGCCGAAATTTCTTAACTTTTCTGATATGTTTTTTCCATCTGTAAAATGGTTTTATATAACGCAATACGTAACGAAAGTTTAGAGGAGTTGTAAAGGGGAAAAATAAACAGACAAAGAAGATAGGTTTGGATCAGATTGGAAAAATTTTTATTTCGTTTATTTAATCTAATTTGTGTAAAATCGGATTTTATTTCATCGGTTGTTTTTGGTAACGAGTTGTTTCCGTTTACGAGCGTCACTTACAAGAAACGAGAGGATAGACCAGTTGGTGTGAACAAATAAATGAACCTTACAAAAAATAAATAAAAAAAATAAAAAAACGGATAAATTTTGTCCGTTTTACTCTTCCAATTTCTCGTCGAGCTCTTATATCACAATTACTTTGACATTTAACACTTGTAACTTCGTCATCGACTATTTCTTAGCAGGAACATATTTCTTCATTTTATTGGAGACCACACATCTGCTCAGAACCCGAACCCATTAAATGCAATAACCTGTATATTTTTTGACTGTATATAAACTTTCATATTAAAATACATACGACTTTAGTCCGTTTTTATTAGTTTTCCTCTCCAACAAATTCTGCTATTAAATCAACTGACTAAATAAATATACACCTCAACAAAAATCTAAAAAATCTTTCAGGCAGATAAATAAATACGACAAATAGAAAATTTATAGAATTTGCATAAAATACTTAAAATTTTTTTGATTTTTTTTTAAATATTAAATTTATTAACCAACCGAATTTTCGAGTTCTTGTTTAATTCTTTGCAAAGCGAGATGAAAAATTCCGTCTCCATCTATATTTAGTATTTTGAAATTGGCTTCGATAAAGAAAAATAATTAAATTGCTAATTTATCTTCTTCACACATTCTTCTCCTGACAAACTGGTGCTGTTCTCCTTACATTCATACGACATATTTTATAAAAGCTCTCCTCACATTCATAATGTGCTGCACTCATTTCAATACATCATTTCTCGCTTTGTCAAATCTGATTTTACAACACGCTCTGTTTACATAACCGCATCCTATGGAAGTCATATGAATCTTACAACTAATGTATTATGCCGAAACTTCCTCACTTCCCTTCATCTCGGATGATTTTAATCTGAAAATCTCATTCTAATACATAATTTGAAAGGAAAAAAATTAATTAAACACGGTTATTATTTAGTTTTTTTTTTTTTTTTTTTTTTTTTTGGGTCCCGTATAATAAAAATGAATTAAACAAGAACAAACAGATTGGACTGAAGTTTTTGTTACATGTCTCTTTGGTAGTGATCTATCGCTCGTTTTGCACTTCTAATCTGCATAAAACTACCCGAATGTAACAAGTAAACAAATTCCGACTTGCGAAGAAAAGTTAATGCTGAAAATAGAAACAAATTTCCGTTTCTGGGCTACAGTATTCAGTTTCAGAAAACAGAAAATAAATCTTTACACCAATGGTAAACAACAAATTATTCACGAATGGCGTCAAACTCATTTACTTCGTTAATTTTTCTGCTAATTTCTATTTCGAATTTCAGTTGCGGAAAAGTTCAACATTATCCAACTCGAAAAAAGAAAAAAAATTTTAATTATATATGCTTTTCATAACGGTTTATTCTTTATTCGTTAACGGGATTTTTTAATATATTATTAAATTTATCTATTTTTTTTTCACTACATATTTATCTATTTATTTTTTGTACATTGAAAAAATCGCGTGACAAATAAATTCGTGATAATTTACGACGGTTTGAATCAGAAATTCACGAATGAGTTTCCGATACGAGCGTGACAAAAGCAGAAATGGAAACGTCCAAACTATATGTTTTCCATTTACTACAAAGCGAAACTGTAATTTATCCAAATTTTTGCTTATTTCGAATGAAAATATGCGCTGCTTGGGATGTGTTTTTAAGTGAAAGCGCGTATAAAAAAAAAGTATATATATATAAAGTAGTTTAGGATTTTTCTAAAAATGGTAATAAATGAAGAACACTATCTATCCCCGGATTGCGTGAGGGAGAGTGTGGGAACAGATAAGAAACCTTGTATAGCTTCGAACAGCAACCATTAATGAGAAGAAGTATGTCGAATGTTATGTAAATGAAAGCAAGAACTCCGTTATTCTTACCGATATGTTATTTATGAGATCTGCTTCCTTCATTTCCATAAGAATTTGAGACGGTAATGGAACCGAAAAAATAGACTCGCTTTATCTCGTAAACACTGAATGTGTCGCTTTAGATTGATGAAGGTGTAGCCTACTTAGTCCGTAATTTGTTAAATAAGCAAAAGTTTTTATTTCAAGTTCTTTGTTCGTTTAACCTTCTTTTCTTCTACTGAAAAGAATATTAAAAAGCTGTTCGAATAAACTCAACGCTTAACAATTAACTCTTAAAAAAAAGAAAAGAATATAAAAAAAGCATAGTTTTGTTAACAATCAAATTGCAACTGTTTGTTAACTTGGAATTTATTTAAGAATTCCTATATTTAATTTATATCTTAGTTAGTTAGAATTAATTTCATTGCATCTTTTGTTTTTTTTTGTTCGAGAGAGTAATCAAGACTTTCAATGAGTTTTATTTTTTAAGGCAAGAAAAAACACAAATAAATTAAATAAAAAACATAACAGTTTTTCCTCCCTCCCTTTTTAACGATATTATTTTTTTAATTTTTTCTTCCATTTTTAATAAATATATTCTAAATAAATTTGCTCGCTGATGAGCCAAACTAATTTAAATGACTTTAGGAATTATATTGCATAAATCGAATTAGATATACATGAATATTTTTAGCTGTTAGTCTATTGATATTCTGTGGATTTAAAAAAAAAAAAAGAATCAGTAGATTAACTGAGTTTTCCATCGAGAATTTCTCTTGTGTGAATGAAATATTTATCATTTGACTTTGATTTGTTTTTTATATAAAAGAAATGACAGTCGAGATGTGACCTTGACTAAAAAGGCAGAAATCTGCAGACCGTGTTACTTGTCAAACGTGGAAAGAAAGTAAGTCGTCAGACCAGGAATTCTTGATAGTTTTAGCTTTTCTAGCTAGACGATGCTGTTTTTGCCTGCTGGTGTGCTGTCAGCATTCAGATACCATTGCCAAGAAAGGTATAGAACATTAGATGTTGTAGCACATTTGCCTGCAAAAAGATCTATGAGCTGTCAATGGTGTAAGCATAATCGACAACCCGTATCCTGGACATTTAGATAATATGAATGATAATGTACCTGACATACATACCGTGTAAAAGTAAAAAAAGGTTTGTTGTTGCACATCTACGTTTCCAGTTTTAAAACTCAAAATAGGCAAAGAGACTGTTTTATGTGTTCTCGTTATGATACGAATCTGCTCCGGCTATTTTCACACACAAAAAAATTATAATTTATGGCTTAAAAATTCACCATATATTCCGATTATTCGGCGAAATACACGTCCGAAATTTAAATTTGAAAATGATGGAAAGCAAAGTTAGAATTTAATCTAGTCTAGGAATAAATTGAAGGAAAATTGCTCAAGACATGCAGTGGAATAAAAATAATAAAAATAATTAATTTCTAAGAGAATTACTACTAAGAAACAATAGTGGAAGACATTTGGCTTGAAACTATTTCTCAGAAACGTTTTGTAATTCTAGGAAAAAATAAAATAAAACAAAAAAAATCTGCTTCAGCACATTCTTGAAGATAATAGCTACTTGTCAGCAAATTCCTGATGCTGTTATTCAGCAGTAAGTCTACTAACTTTATTATGTATATGTTATCCTATATAATTACATAACTTGATAAACTAATTTTGGTCCGTCATTATTCTTCCAACATTATTCGAGTTAATTCATCGCTTCTTTTATAGTTTAAAAAATTTGATATATTTTCGCTCACCTATTTATAAATGCAAATTTTCTTGAATTTCTCTTTCCTCCTAGAATAAAAGATAAAAGACATAATTTTAAATATATATATTATGTATATAAAATACCTACATAAATTTAGAATATTTTAGATAAATGATAGTAAAATATATATATATATTATAAAGCATAATTTCCGAGAAAACTTAAATATTTTATCTTATTTTAGCGATAAAATATATGCTACTTTCAGAAACAATAATGATGAAGAAGAGAGCGCATCTTAAATACCACTTCATCCTCATGCTTGATTGTGAATCATGATTATCTTTACCCCGCACACGTTTGTCTATTCAAGTATTCATGTTTGGATGGAATCACGTCTTAAGGATTTTCCACATTTATACAAAGCAGATAAATATTGTAAACATTGCAAAAGACTCTCGAAACTTTTAAAACTTGGTATATAAAAATCTACGTAAAATAAAGTTTTGAGTACGGATAATAACGAAAAACATATCTAAGTAGTAAACTTGTAACAATTGATAGCATATATGTTACAATTAGTTACGTTATTCTCATAAATATATCTTATTAAAAATACATTAGGTAAGATAGGAATTTTTCGTTTGTAGTTTAAGTATAAAAAAAGATTATAACGTTAAGTCATGCGTATAGGCATTTGTTTTTGACAGAATTCTGCCATTAGCAAATTAAAGGAAACACTTTTCAGTGGATAATCGCTTTTTACGTGCTTGCAGATCCCCGATTATCACTTGTTTTTAGACTCCACCTATTCGATTTAGATTTTTAAAAATAACTTTTAGTCTGTAGCACTTTCGGTTCTTGTTTTTAATCAGAAAAATTGATAACGATGTTTTTTTTTTTTTTTTTTCCTTTATTGCTTACTTAGCTCCTATCACGGATTTTCCCTGCTTTTTTTGCTTTTAATCGGGTTCTATCTCACGATATTAATTTAGTAACATAGAAGGAATTATATAACATTAATTAATTAATTACTAGAGCATTTTTTTTAAGTTTTACCTTTATAAATTTAATAAAAACATTTTCTAACCGAGCTTTAAGACGATTTGATGCGATTTTTCTATAAAATAACGATTTTAAAATGTGGAATTTAGTATTAATTTAGTCGGGATTTAAAAATAAAAATAAAAAAATAGACGAAGTTGGTTTTAATCCAGCTAGGATTTACGAGCAATAAACATAAATGAAACACACCTTTATAGACATAATGCTGAATTATCGTCTAACGCACAGGCATAATTAAAATATTTAATAATAAAAGTTCATGTAAACATTTCAATAAAGATAAATTTTCATTATCTTATGAATAATTAAACTTAAATATCCGATCTCGCAACTTTTTACATAATTCAGTATTAAGGATAATTAAGTTTATTCGGATTTTAATATTTTATTTGAAATTCACGTAATGCGATGAGTGAAAAAAATTAATATTTACCTATCTATATTAGCGAAATATTTTAGTTGAGATTCGTTACAGAAGACGTTCACGTAATTAGATACTCGTACATGGCGAAGTTTTGGATGTTTAGAGTATTTTTAGATGTTTACAGCATTTTTATCGTATCTCTAGGCGGTATTTAGTTTTATTTTCATTCTTTGTTCGCTTCAATCTGTCCCCCCCCAAAAAAGAAGAAAAACGAAAGCTACCGCTTTAAACAAGTTGCGAGGTTCAAATAATTGGTTAATAAACAACATGGATATAAAATCTTTTTTTAGATAAACAATTGATCGTTCTCTTAAACAAGTATCGAAGAAATTAACTCGAAAATTTAATTTATCTATAATTTATCCCAACCGTTTAACAGTCAATTAAATAATTCTTTGTAAAAAATACAAGAAGAATAAATAATTTACTGCATGTTTACACACTAAAAAATTTAAGAAACATAATGCTTTAAAAATAAAATAGATTATAGGTTAGAGATCCAGGAAACAAAAAGAAAAAAAAAAAACCTAATCTTTGTCATGTTTCATTATAATGAAATATGGTGGAAATGTTCCTCCAGTAACATTTTCACACTTAAAATGTTACTTTTTTACTACAGAATATTCGAATCTTCGTATATAAATTATAGGTTGTAGACCTCGCATCATACATTCGGTTGTCAATTCTGTTTTTCTACGTAATCTATTATGCTATTCAAACTGGGATGCTTTAATTTTATTATGGCTAACAATATTCTTACGATACGGAAGCAACGCATCATTTACCAATTACTATCGAATCAACCCGTAAGTAAAGATGATTAAATCAACTACAGCAGTAGTTATTCCTTCTCTTCTACCGTAGCATTATTATTATTATTATTTTTTGTATTTTTTCTGTTAATTTTCAAAATCTCGACACGGTCGGTTCCGTTAGAGACAACGGCAGATTAGGAAGTTGCCGGCTGAGAAACCACGTTTTCAATATCTCTTTAGTGACTCTTTTATCACAGCTAAAGCTATAAAAGACGGGGAAAACGTAGCATACAGTTAAGATAAGGGCAGTTCTCTGAGTTGTTTAGAAGGATGTGGGGATGGGTAGGAGAGAAAAGAACATTGTTCATCTCTCTTGCCACATTTATTAAACCTACTATCCTGTATCCGACGTGGACCAAAAAGAAGAAAAAAATCTTTTAAACAATGGAGAAACACTTTAAACATATTAAATATTTAGAAATGCTAAAACGGAACATAAATAAGCCGAAAGAATGTCGAGATGTTTTGATAACAATCTACCGAGGATGGTGAAAAAGTAGATCCTTTTCGCTCCTTCCGCAAAAATCACGTGATTGCTTCTGAATGTGTCTTCAGGAGAAAGAGAGAGAGAGATATATGATAGTCTGCCGACCGTTTCGTCCATAAATCTGGACTTCCAACTCTGCTATACCCATCATTCCAGCTAAACAGCAGGCTCTAGTCAGGAAGATATCAACCACCAATATATCTACTTCAGCATTTGGAATATATCCTCTTGTGCCAGCAAACAGTCTTAAATATGACAGAGTTAACTCTAATCTGCAATATCTCTCTGTAACTGGGAGTAAAATTGAAGATGATACAGAAATCTATATGTTTATTACAGATTAAAGTAAATCTATCGGTTTATAGCTTAGATCAAACGAATTTATATATATAAAGTATGTACTGTACATGAAAATTCAATATGATTTCATTTATATTCAGAAGTATCCATGGATGCAAAACCGTATGCATGAATAATAAAATTAAGTAAATATTTTTCGAGAATAAACTATTTTATTAATTTCTTTTTTCCATCCGATTGGCACAGCAGCGAATGTAAAATAAATAATAAATAATTTCGAATGTCAATCTTTCTTATAACAAATATTTTTAACAAACATGAAAAATCCATTTTTGCATCTTTCCCCTCTTCTTTCATTCGATTCCTAAGGAATATTCTAAGTTTAAAGCAAAAGCCATTATAATTTCAATTATATGTAAAGAAAGTCATGTAGATCTATTGATATTTTAATTCAAAATTTCTGAATTTCCTTAAATTTTCATGTGAAAGAACAGAGTTTCTCTTTTGATTCTAAAGAAAACTTGGGTAGATGTTTCAAAGTTTTGAATTATTTTACTTATAGTTGTTTATTCAATATTGTCCAAAAATATTACAAGAATTTTCTAGCAGTGATATCAAAAATATTTTAATATTTATAACTCGCCTTCTTTAGTAATAGCCGTTGCAAAGTCTCGATTTTTATCACAGTATCGGAACGGGAAGAGTTGTTATTTTTTTTTTTTCCTTCCTTCTAATCCTTTAAAAAATATTCTTATGTTAAACATCAAGAACGATATTTGCAGTTGTTTTAAACCCAATTAACAAACTGTGTAGAAAAAAAAATCAGTGCCATGAAAAACTTTCAGAAAAAAAAACCTTATATTTTTATGGCATCGGTAGTAAATAACAATATTTCCAACAGTTTTATGGACACATACGATGAAGTGCAATCTAATAGTAAGTTTAGTACAATGACGGAAGTAGAGAATGTATTGCTATACAACAAACAAGTAGAAATTATCCTTGCAAGATTTGGCGGTGCTATATAACGGTTGGGACAGTAAAGAAGGTAAATGTCGAAAGAGCAGCAACTTAAAAACACCAGACCACGTATATCTTTCACAGTTACCAGACTGACATTGCCTTATTTAATGCCAACCATAAAACTCATCTTTACGATCACTATCCATGGAAATGAGGTAAAGAGTAGAAGAAGACTAGCCAGAGAGACATTTATAGAAGGTAACTGAGAAGCCAGAAAAAGACAGACATTCCTGTACCCATATCAGGACGAATACCAGAGCTGTCTTGGGTATAAAGACTTAATCGAATCAGCTAGCCATTTCCTTGATTGGAGTCGCGAGCCAAGCGGTCAGAAAGGTGTCGCCATAGTATCAATTGGTTTATCTGATTGAAAGGGCTTGTGTCACAGAGATGTGGGTTCCGATTTAACACAGATAATGTCATCCGCCACTTCTTGGTACGTCAAGATGTACGTTAACTCGAAAGACTGCCACTAGCTAATCAAAGTATGTTCGGGAGTGTCCCATCAAAGTGACTAGTTCACTAATCTGGAGGCGCCTTTGATTGTTCTGATGATCGTTGTCAGCTCTCTTCAGCCTTTATTGAGAAAAGTCGAGTGTTTGGGATTTTCTATGCTTTCTTTATATCCGTAACAAGTTAAAAAAGAGAAAGAAAATTAGGACAAGATAAAAAATAATAATAAATGAATCTTTATCATTTTAAACTACAAACATTTAAAATATAATTATAAAATTTTTTCAGCTTCTTACTAACGTTATTTTGCGTTACGTCAAATGAATAAAAGTTTGTTTTGAAGCATAATAAACTTTTCTCATCAAGCATGGAGTCCATAGTTTCGCAATATAATCAGTTTAATATGAAAAGAAACTGATGGAAATTTTGAAAAGCGATAAATCGCTATTAGTAGAAACGGATGAGTCACTTGTAACCTTTCATAAAATCTCTAGAACGACTTTAATAATGTCGTCGTTAAAGCTATACGTAAGCGATTCAGCAACTATCGTCTTCGTTAGTGAATAAAACAGGCTCCACTTATAGGCAATCTTCCGGCTGTTTGAAGCGTGTGCTCTCATTCATTACTCTCTTTACAACTGACAATCTAATAAGATTTAACATAATAAGGATTTCGAGAAAAATTTTTGCTAACTATTTCTTTCATAAAACTACAGCGTTGCGAATTAATAAATATAAATTTAGAAAATATTCTGATACAATCGTCTCGTAAATAAATAAAAATCTTTACAGCATTCTAGATAACATACGTGTAATTTTACGATTAACTTAAGTATTTACTTTGATAAGTTTTCCTGCCAGATAAGATTTCTTCTTACATCTTTATCCTACAAAAGCCAAAGAACAAATAAAGCGAAAAAGAAGGTGGTCCAGTCTTAACGGGTCGTTCGCTATAACTAGTTTCAATGAACCGTATAAATTCTGGAGTAGATTGACAGAAAAACGTTTCTGACCTTCGTTGATTGCTTGGCTATCCTATTCCACTTTAAGTGGTTTCTGTGTTGAATCCGAGATTGACGTAAGTCTGCGTACGATACCGTTCTTTGTACAGTATCATCTCTACTCGAAATTACTGCTGCTCGGTTTTTATAGCATTCTCTTAAGTTCCTCGAAAGTAGTCGATTAGATAAAAACCCTTGTTGGTAGATTGAATGACCATTTGCCTTATTATATTACCTCTGAAAGACCTATTTGGATTTGGTTCGGGTATTAAATTGCCGCATTGCAAACCGTCATTATCGTCGTTATTATTTTTTGAAAAATTTGCAATAATCATCCGTTAGATTATATTATAATTTAAAAGAGCAGTATTTTTTAAATAATATATTTTTTTTTTAGGCGCTTCGAAAAGTTTAATCCTCCGATGGCAAATAATTAAGTTATTCGGTAATTTTTCGCTTAAAATAACGAAAGCAATTCAAGGTTTTAATGCTCATCCAGCTTCGAAAACCGCAAAATACTTTAATTACTTACGCGGTAGAGAAAGTGGTAATTTATTACAAAATTTCAATTTATTCCGCAAGAAAAGAGAATTCTATTTATTAATAAGCAATCCCTGGTGATTCAACTTGTTAAGCAATCAACACTATTTATCAACAGTAGTAGATCTAATAGGTTGTCATAGAACGAATTACATCTCATCCATTTATCGATTTACAACTTCTTGTCATTAGCCAACGTTAATTTATATGAATATATAATAATTATTGTGCAAGATATAAATTATTTTATATCATTTTCTCCCCTTTTGCTAGCTTTTTCGATCGATTGTCGAATTACTTCGGTAATTATAAAGTCGAAAAACTTTACAAAATATTAAAACAAGCAATTGGGGAAAATCGCTTATTTTCCCAATATTTTTACTGTTTTGTATAGATAATCTAAATGTTATCAGATCGCCAGTTGGGCGATTAAAATATGTCATTAATTTGAAGGAACACCCGAGGGTAGAATATTTGAGAATCCAACCCCGGATCCATATCGCCTTCATTAGAAGAAACCTGAAAAGTTCGAACGACCGCCATTTTTAAATGGATGATGCTGTAGGATTAAAAGATATGGCGTCGAGATCATCCTTAATGACAGAACATGTCTACAAAATTACACAAAAATTCATTAATTAGTTCAAAAGTTATTAACGATGGACACGGAGAACAATGGTATTCTCATAAATCTCACTTTTCTTTAGAAAGAAAGGTAGAAATGCATTTAAGTAATGAAAATAATTGTAGAGAAACATACAAGAAAGGTTCAATTAATAAAAAATTCAAAGAAAAGTTTTTTCAACGTTAAAATTGCATTTATTAACAATTGCTTCCCATCAACTAAAGTTAATTTTTAGCAGCGTAAATGTAATAATTATTGTGTAAATTATAAACTGTTTTAGAAACTTTTTTGTTAGCTTTTTCTATTGATTGATGAACTGGATAATTATAAAGTTTGAGAAATTTACAAAAATAAAAAAAAAAAAAAAAATATAATAGTATAGACGTACTACACCATAAAGCTTAGCAGTTTTTAATTTTCACACGTGTACGCGTTCAAAAAGAAATACAGTAATTGCACTAAAATGTACAATGAAAGAAAGGTCTTTTTGTGTAAGTTCGATCAAAGCAGAAAGGAAAAAATCGCAGCAATGTTTTTTCAACATTAAAAAGACAAATAAGTATTCGAATGATAATAAAATTGCGTTTATTTTCTCTGCAAGAACAGATTAAAAGTCTGTAGGAAAGCTAATCAACAAATGGAATTCTGTTTCATTTTAAATGTTTCGACAAAGCTTCTGTTTCTTTATCGATCTAGCAGCCAAAGACGAATTTTGTATTGTTGTAGCCTGATGGACTATCTAATTAATTTTCCCATTACGTCACAGGAAATGCGCTTGCTCTGGGAAGAGATGATTAATTAATTCCCTTCTCTGGGTTGAACTTTTCGGGTCAGTTTAAGGTAACTCTAGTGAGGCTATGCAGCCATTTTAACAGAAAAAAACGATAATCACACATATATTCACAAAGAAAATATTATATAAATAATTATAAACGATAAAATTTCTGTTATCTTTTTTAAAATTATAAGTTCGGCAGGTGTCGAGATGGAAAAGTAGATTTATTTTCATTTTTATATCGAGTGTGTCTAAATTGCATTTCGAGTTCTGTCGATCAGATAATGATAATTGAGAAAGAGAAATGAATAAAAATAAAAAAGAGAGAGGAAAAAGAAATCTCATTTCTTAAACTAGAAATCTCGTCAGACAATTCTTCTGGACTAACGAATACAAAACTGTAATTGTATAGAGTAGTAGTAGTTGCGTGTCTGAAGAGATTTGATTGAGATTAGAGAAAGTATTAAATCTACTATCTGTGATTAGCTCTAGAAAACGACAATATGAAGAAACCATTTAGAAGACAAAGCTTTCGTTCTATTCGTCTTATCGTCGGTGCAAAAGTATGACACCGATTGGTATACTATACGCAATATGTACGTCAGTCGCGCTTATATGAACACGTCCGTTTGGTGACAATCCATGTGGCAGCGTTTGAATCGGATGGGAGGGAAGTAAGATAGAATAAAAAAAAAAAAGGAAAACGAAAGAGAACATATGAAACTGTTCCCGGGTGCTTAAGAAGCTGTGACAAACATCTGTCTACGGCACACAATTAAATTTTCTGCGGACTTTGTTCGGTTTTGAGCCGCCGGGTAGCGTGCAATGGAAGTGGGATGAAGTGAGACGTAAGATGACTAAAGAATAAGTCACTGACCTGTAATCGCTGACATATGCCTGCAGCTAAATGAAGCAAGAAATAGTTGTAACAATTTTTGATGAAATATTCTAACTTTCATTTCGAATGTATATCTTACATTGTCGTCGAAATATTATATTTTGATGCTCTTATCTGAAAGGTTGTATTAATCTCTCTATCTCTTTCGCGTTTATAATTTTCACGTTTACAACTCTCCTATTGAATTACGTAAAAAGAAAATTTTCTGATCTTGTTAATGAATTGATTTTTTTATAGCTACAAATGTAAAATTAGATTTCAGTTAATGCAAATTGTGAAGACACATTTTTCAGCAGTATCTTATTTGATAGACTATTCTTACTGCTTCGTCGACCATAAAGAGTTTGCTATACTTTGTGTGGATTTACGTAATCGTTATAGCTTTATTTTTTTCCTAGAGGAGACATAGACGATACAAATATATCGAAAAGTAAAGTGAGGAGATCGAAAAAAATGAAACTTTTGCTATCTCAAGAGTTCTTTCACTTATCTATTGTTTCCACTTCGGCGGTTGCAAAACTGCCGAAAAATTCCAAAGTTAGACTCTATCATGGAAACTGCTACAATAAAATTTCTCCTTCCTTCTACTACTGGAAGCTGAAACACTTCTCATTAATCTCATAAACTTCTCACATAAATTCTTCCTCCATTCTAGATTTTTGGTGTTCCCATCTATTTCTGAACGTGGAATGGGGTGTAAACGGAAGAGAGAATGGACTGTTGTCTTGGCAACTGTTCTTTATCCGGCATACCATAAATGGTACTATGGATTTCTTTTCCTAATGCCAAGCTTTCATCTCTATAAATCTAATTAAAATTTCTTTTCTACGAAATTTAAGTGTACACAAGGTTTTTTAAATCTATAAAATTGATATATATTTTTCTTTTTATTACCTCTAAAGGCGTATGACGAAATTTAATAAACAACATCAAAGACCATCCAGCGACATAATTCGTTGGATGTAGTGGAATCTGCAATATCCTTCCTAAAAGTCAGTATGTTTCATTAAGCCCTAAACACCGAAATTTATCTTCTTAAACTAATCTTCGACCATTTCAGGATGCTTTTGCCCTCTTTGCTGTAGGCGGAGCTTAAGAATGACGTCCAAAGGAAAGACTGCAAACATGTCTCCTGTAGTGCAGCAGTTTTTGTCACGCTCTTCAGTCACATATCCGCAGGAAACAGCAAAAATAACCTTACCATTTATTTACTTTATTGGATTATCAGATTAAAACACATCCCTTATTAATAATAATGGCGATTAAATTTATTTGTATGTTGGAATTTCTATATATTTTTGTGTCATTAATCACATTATAGATCTTCTAAGCATCGAATTTTTTCTTTTTATGTCATGTATATATCCAAAAAGCGATAAACATTTTTGGGAATTTTCTAAAATATAAAAGGTATTAAATCAACAGATATTTATAATAAAATTTCTTCCATTATTTGCTAATTTTCCGCTATAAAGGTGAAAAGTTTTTATGACAGCATTCGAATATTATATACCAAAAACTGTTAATATTTAATGATGTCATACATAAAAGCTAGGTTGATAGCCTAATTTTTAATCCTACGCTAGAGGCTATTATGTTGCTGGTGTAGGTCTAAGACGGAACTTATTGTACACTTTAGTAGCTTTTGGACATAATATCGATTCTACTTGCCACGAAACAACCCATAAAAAGTAAAAAATGTAGTCTAGATTCTCAGAACGTGTTCGGTTAAGTTATCAACATGAAATATTAAAAATACCGTAGAGTCACCTTTAGGTTTATGTTATAGGCCAGACTATTTTATTTCATAAAAGTGCTCAGTGAAATTTAATGCACAATCAACTTCGTTCTTTGCTTCTAATGCCAAAAGCAACATCTAAATCCTTTTAAATGCCTATCAAAAATCGTTCGATCACAAATATTATAATACATCAAAATTTTCTACGTTTAAACAGTAAAATACAATTATTTTTAAACATTTAAATATATATATATATACAACTTAACTTAGGTACAATTTAAGAAAACTAATTTACGATGCTGTAGATCGAGGACATTAAAACGTACGACAGCATTATATTATTACAGAAAATTATCTTCCGATAAATATTAATAATAAACATTTACGTGTATACAATATTTATAATATTGATTAATTTTAAAGATATTGCTTAAGGGTAGTAATAAACATATTCAAAATATATTCTAATCCATTCTTTATTGAATCCAAATTTATTGGATTATACTTGTCAGAACTCTCACGTTCCATAACAGATTTAATACCATCATCAAAAATATATTAATAAATAAACATAAACACTTAACATTTAAATTATTTAGATCTTTTATAGTTTATAATGCTTTATAAGTTGGCATCAAAATAGTTTGATTATTATTATACTTAAAGGAGAACATATTTAATAATTTAAAATGTGTATTAAAATTGTTTGACTTTAATTATTAAATATTTAATACTTAAGTTTTAATTAGTTTTAGATTACCTATAGATAATACTAAAATTTTAGATATGTTAGATAATAATTAAACTTAAGATGCTTGTGTGGTAATAAATTGCATTAACAGTTAATAACTGTATACTTATTAAGATGCATTAAATATTAAATTTAATGAAAATGAATATTACTATTAAATGCATCTCAATTAATTACAAATTACTAACTAAAATCACAGAAATTTTAATTATATTTGCATATAATAAAGATCGGATAAAACTATTACGAAATAATTAATTAATTTTATTTTTGCAAATGATTCGTTTGATGAGTTAAAAATATATATATAAAAATCTTATATTAATTTATAGAGAAAGGAGAGAGAGAGAGGAATGAGGGGAAAAAAAACGGATTTTTATGAATGTTTCGGGATATTTTTTTGTATAATTTGCGATAAAAAAATAAAATAAAGTGCCCACTTGAAAACTGATTTCTTGGCAAGCAACCTTGTGTAATCTAAAACCGGCCTTTCGTACATTCAAACAATACATTCCAATACGTTAGCTGCACATGAAAGGTTCTTTCCAAATATTTTATCTCGTAGATAGCCAACAAAACTAATGTAAGCCATTACTATCGGTTGAACGCAATTCGCAACTCTATCTGAACTGAATGATAGATAGGTGTACAAAGCGAAAGATACAAATCACGTTCTTCCCTGACAGCTTGTTTGTCAGAAGTGCGCTTTACGACTTTTCTAGCTATGACATAAATAAGCAGTCAAACACCTAATAATTTTTCCCTTCTCAATTATTACATATTTATCTTCTAAATCCAAGATTAATTTTTACACGCTGTGCGACTTTAATTATCTTTTTTTTTTTTAGTTTGAGAAAAGTACTTTCTTTTTTTGTGTGGAGAGGAACTTTATTTCGGTGCTCGGTAGAATGTCGTGTTTCGTATCGAGAGAAGCAAACACGCAAATCCGTCGCCCAATTAAATCCAAGGCGACGCCAAATCGCCCAGAACACATTTCCGTCCTCCCCATAACATATTATTGTAATAGACGACTAATAATTTGTTTCTGGCACGATATTTTCCAATTCATGCTAACCTGGTTGATATTAAACGTTTTAAACACTTTATGAAATGTCCGGTTTATTTACACGAATTAATCTCGAAAGTTTTCACTCTTTATCTATAAAAAGAGTCGAAAGTTTTTAGTTGTTAGGAAAGAATTAATCTTGCTGGTATCGAATCTTAAGAGTCGAAACTCCGTTAAGATTAATTCGTTATAAATAATCGGACGTATTTCTTGCATTCAAAACCTGCCTGAGAGTTTTTTTTCATTGAAAGAGTTACCCACAGGAAATCTTACAAATAATGTCATAGCACATGCAATAACATATATATCCACTTTCTGTTCCCTGGAGAGAAGAGAGGAATTAGATTTATGCTCTGTCCTACATCACTATCCTATTCACAGCAATGCGCCGACTGGAAGTTGATTATATGACCGCTTCCCAAACCAGATATATCACATCCTCAGTTCTGCACCAATGACTAGAGTACTCTTTTCTTCCCTTTCCACTTAAGTCTGCGTTGTTAATGGTGGTTGTCCGAAACGAAGCAATGCGCCCGAGGGTGCTACGGGACCAAACAGAAAGCAGAGTCAGCGTTTCAATTACGTGGCACCCTGTAATGGTACACCGCTTAGAACCTCCTCCTTCTACTTACCCCCTCGGGGTTCCAGACTTATTAGTGGGGCTGTTCTATCGCAACAGATTTTATATGACGTCGACTTTATCCTTTACGATTTTTACACGATTTTTTGATGGTAAAGAATGGCTACTCAGCACCTCTAGCATTCGGGGGGTATCATTAGCATTATTTCAATTGATTTCACTTAGAATGTGTGAAACATTACTTCGGGGTATTGCTTACAGATCCAGATAACGCCAAATAGAAAAACTAATTTCTTTCTGGTATTTGACGGAAAAGATCTCACTTCTAGATAAGATCTAGCTGAAGTTTGAATAAGTCGAATTCTTATAATGTCTATTCAGCACCTCGCAACTGTAAATATCAAACGCATTCTTTCACATAGAATGCAGAGAAACATTAGAGAGAGAGAGAGAGGGGAGATAAAAAAAGCTTTTTTTTTTTTAATCGCGTGTAATAATATCGTTAACGATATCATTGATTGAATAGAATGGGCAACCCTTTTAGTTTCTTGTGACAGGTTAGTTAAAGTAAAGTAATCAGTAACCTAAAGGCTTTTGATGCTATTGAACGAAAGGCTTGACAAGATGGTATGGTCCAAAGAAGGAAAAATAGTCATGGCAATCCATCACCGATGTCATTACAGTGACGTTTGTCTTAAATATACATGCTTTTCCTATCCAGTGAAAAAGCAAGGAAGATTATCTAATGTTAAATACGCATGCGTTTTGATACTTATATCGTTTTTTTCATCAAATCTGTCTCGAGTTTTGAATGATTTAGATTTAAAAATGAATAATATACAAAAGCCTTTGTAATATTCAATAAAGATTCGACTTTTTTTACGTGTTGTGCTGAATAAAGTTTAAACTATTAAAAAAAAAAAAAAATCGAATATTAGCTAACTTATATGAAAAGATAATTTTACGAACTATAAAAAGAGAAGTAAAAGGCTCTTATATAGGTTAAATCGATTAATGAAAATATAATTCGATATTCCAGATATCAACAATCCAGACAAAAACTTTCAGCTAGTTTACGTTTAAAACAATGTTTTATAATGGTTAAAACAATTAAAATGATATGCAGAAATATTAATATTGTATAAATCGTGTTAAAATTCGTTTAAAAATATTTTTTAAACTAAACATCTAATTTTTCAGTAATCCGGAATACCGCAAATCCGGACGACAAATTTGTTTCTATTATTTCTTCATAACGACATTTTACTTTAATAACAAAAAAAATTCATGAACAATTTTGCATAGAGTAATTTAGTTTAGTGGAGACTTTAAAAAAAGAGAGCGAGAGAAAGAGAGAGAGAGACAAAATTTTCGAATTGGAAACTTAAAAGACTTTCTTTTAAAATTGGCGACAAATTAAATTCTGAATATGTAAATGGGAGCGTTAGATTTAAATCTCCGTTAAATACAGTAAATTACAAAAGTGTCGAACGAAGTGATTAAAGTAATACTAAATTTCCAACCGTCTCGGAATTGACTGAATGGGAATTCGAACACAAAAGTTTCGGACAATTTCCGAATTTCTAGCCATTTCGACGCTTGGGAAATCATAGAATGAGAATGTTCTCCACATATCCAAAGCAATTTGCATGGAGACGAAGTGACAGTAAAGAAAAGGTCTTTGCCAGTCATTAAACATCGACACAATGTAACCAAAGTTGTCATTCAGTCGGTGACGTTTAGAGGGCGTGTTGTAGCCTATTTAATTAAAATACTTCCCACCCACTTCAAGTTCGGAAACCGTCCGCACTCTTCAAAACCGGAAATGAGAGACGGTCCAATTAAAATCAGCAGGTGCATTATAAATATATGCCCTCAGAAATAACATTCATCCGTTTTGAGGGAAGATTTGGGGATTCTTCCGGCGCATGGTTATTGGTTAACGCTAGAATATTTGGAAATAGGAAAGGACTTTGGTGCTATATCTCCGAAATGTCATCAATCATACCACATTGCTGTATCTCGGTACTAGCAAAGCAGAAGAATTTCAGATTTTCGTATAAACTGAGACTCGTACTTTCGATTCATTTCTGTTTTCATACTATTTATTTATTTTTGTTTTATTTTTCTCCATTCTTCATATTTGGTAAAATACTAAAATCTGTCAATGTCCTTCAAGAATTTTAAGATATTTCGCTGATGGATATGCGTGCCACGTTTAAGATACGCGCAGTTTCTTGATTAAAAAAAATAATAAAACAAAAAGGAGTATAAACAAAAATCGCATTTATTCCCTTTATCCAACCTTCGAGAAAATTAAAGAAAAGTAAAATTCTAAAAACAGTTTGAAGTAATCGATATTACGTGTAGATCGATAAAATAAAAATTCATACAGAAAAAAAAATATATATATATATATATATACACTCTTATATATGTATAAAAATAAAAATCCAAAAAATTTTAAATGAACTGACAACTAAGTTGATTTCATTTGAGTGAGTGTAAATTTGATTAAGAGTAGTCAATAGTAGACTGTAATATGCAAATATGACTGTAGTAGTTGGGTAAAGAAACTTATAATGGGATCTCTGAGGAATAAGTTTAAATAGTTTAGCGAGGACGTGTGAATGAAAGCTTCAGATTTGATTTCAAAGGATTTATCTTCTTGGAAATAAGCTGCTGGTTAATGACAGCAGGACTTAAACCAGTTTTGGAATAATAAATCAAAACTGTTTATACGTTGGTAATAATTTTATGTTAATTACCGTTTCTCGCTTTTAGTTGTATCTTTAGTTTAAATATTAAATAAAAAAAATCATATAATATTCATTATTGAATATAAATTGGAATGAGATAACATTAAGTAATTGCAATCTCTAAAATCTATTTAATTGCTTTACCCGAAGTTCGAGTGATGTTGAATGGATACAATAACGCAGTACTTTCTTTCATCAGAACAAACGAAGTAAAAATAAATGAAAGCTGCATAAAAAGTTTTCCTTGATAAAAGCATGTAACAAATACAAAAAAGAATTTATCACACAAACTCGTATAACTAAATTAGCGGTAGGCAAATCGCAGCCCTCGTAATTAATAGCCATAATACCAAAAATATTATCGATAAATAAAATGAATACGAAAAAATATCAAATAGGTATCACTTCCTCAACTTGTCCATGTCTCAGTAACATAATTTATGCATTTCTAGAAAAGTAATAAATAATAATTCATATAGTAAACTAAGATAATTTTTACATTATTTAGATGTATAATATGCAAATTATGAAGATAAATAAGAAAAGAATTTAAACAATTACATAAAAGTCATTAATTTTTTAAATAACTAATGTTCACATGTTCTATTTTCTATTTAATTATTAAAGAATAAAAAACAAGTATGACGTAACAAGTGCAGCCCTAAGCTATATTTCCTTCATACTATATGGCCTTTTCTCCCAAATGTTTATCTTTCCCTTAACTAAATGATTGCAAGATAATTAAACCAAGACAAGTAATTTCAAATACATTGACGAAATCGTTATTCATACGATTGGATCTTGTATCGAAACGATACCCTCAAACTAACTCGTACTTTGTATAATATGGGATGGAATCTAAAATTCTTTTGTGATATATTTGTTATGATATCTGTTAATCCATCGAGAAAGTAAATACGTGTAGCCGAAATTTTATAAAACGTGTTGTAACAACACATTTTTATTGAAATAATCTTTTCGTTAATAATATGAAATTTATCTAAATGCAGTTTTCTCAAATACATATTTGAATACAAAATTATGCCAATATAAAACCAGGCAGAAACATCCTTTTTTTGTTCTTGGAGTTTTCCGTTTCGACTATCAGTTCAATAAATAAATAATCTAGATCAATCGATATTTTTTTGTAGCACACTTCATTTATCTTTACGGTTGGTTATAATTCTCTTAGCTATCATTGGTGTTGCTTTTAATCGTCCTATTCTTCATGATCTTGATTTATCTACAATACAAAATAAGGCAGTACTGTATATTTAGATCTAATACCTTATTTTTTATTGTGACATATTTTTATTCTCTGTTTAGTTATTAAGTATAATATAATATTAATCTACAAGAAGTGAAATTATTTATAATATTCTGATAGCTATAATTCATTCTCTGTCGTTATTCATATCAGTGTGTGCTCCTCAAAATTATTTTCTGTTGCTATTGTCTCTCATTTGATGAAATGGATTTCCGCCAAATATAAAATGGAAAATCACGACAAATTATTTAATTCTCAGTTAAGTTTTCGATAAAATTTCCTCATTTTTTTTTTTATACTTCACCGATTTACTACAAAAATAAATATAATTTATACATGAATAAAGCATTCGTGGTGTTATATACTTTATGTAATGAGATAATCATAATAATTAGATCATCACATTTATCATCTTTTAATGTGATTTAAATTATTTTTTTGAAATTAGTTATAAAGATATATCCGAAAGATCTGCTTATAATTTGAGTTTCTTGCAAACAAAGAAAAAATAAACATTTATATGAATATAAATTAAAAATTT
>WUQG02022648.1:0-11361 GCA_011317285.2 Androctonus mauritanicus | reverse complement strand
CAATCTGTAAAATGTGCCAGAAACCACTCTGTAAAATGTGTTTTGCAAAAATATCATATGTGATATTATAGGAAATGAATAAACAGTTGTTTTCTACCATAAAAGTCTTCTCATTGAATTATGTTTTTATTTTTTTCATTAAAGGTAAAGACTACTGGGACATATGTGTCCCGGGCTAAATTTTCAAAATTAGATGCTGAAAAATATTTATTGGTGTCTATATGTGTTTAGATGACTATAACAATATACTATAATAACAAAAAAAATTCTATTGTGAAAATAAAAAATCCGTCTTGAAAGGGTTAAAAACATATAATAAAATATGTGGTGTTTTTGGGGGGTCCGGAATGGATTAATGACATTTCAATTCATTGCAATGGGGAAAATTGATTTGACATACGAGTAATTCGAGTTACGAGTTATTTAATTCTCCGTCACGGAATGAATTAAACTTGTAAGTCGAGGTACCATTGTATATATTAGAGTTTTATGAATACAAATTTTTGAATTGATTTGAGTTTTATCTCTCTAATAGTACTTTTAATGGTGATAAAGGTTGAATTTACCTAAATAGCTCCTTTGCAATATAAGAAAAAGTTACGAATATTTGACTTTTTCTTGTATTGCAAAGGAGCTATTTATTTCTTTTTTTTATATAAAATTTTATTAATTTAATTTATTAATAAGTTCATACTTTTTCATGATTTTACATTATTACTAACATATACATTTTAATGGCAAGAATTAAGTAGGTAAATTCAAATTATATTTAAAATTAAAAAATATTTGAGTCAAAAAGGTCTTTCAAGCTATTTTGTTCTACTTATTGAAATCTAATGTTATAACTGCTCTTACAATATTTCAAATTTGGCTACTTTCATAGCATATTGGCTAAAAATACTTTTTTGTTATATTAAAAATTTACAATTGATTGATGGCTGCATAGTAAAACAATTGTTTATCATCTTAGGGGGACTAGATTCAATTCCAGATGATTTTAATTGGCTTGGAGGATCTAGTCTTCTCACTATCTATTATTACTATTAATATTCAGTCATTTTAAACTTATTATGCTTTTTGACCTATGATAAAATAACTTTATCATAGGTCAAAAAGCATAGTAAAGCATAGTAAGCATGTTTTGATAAAGTCAAAGTAAGTAGAGGAGTATCTATATAACAAAATAATATATAATTCCATAATAACAAATTCCATTATAAATATAGTTGGTGAAATCTTTCTAATCACAGAAAAAAAGGAAATTTTTTAACAGGTGCAATTTTAATGTGCCAGATTACACAAATTACACTATAGTTCAAAATTTTTAAACAGAATTGAGTTTTATTTTGAAAGTCAGCTCAATTCAAGTTTCAAACAGCTCACATTTCTAATATAAGTAAATAAAAACTAAATCTATAAAAAAAATTTATTAATAATTACTAATATTACAAAAATAAAAGAAATTATTATCCTAGGAAATTTGAATATAAATTATTCTCAATGAAAAATGCTCTTAATCTGAAGAAAAAGTTAAATTTTATAGAAGCAGATTTATTGATAGAAAAGTTTTCATAAATAGAAAACTTAATAATTTCTACTTTTTTGCATAAATCTGATTAAAAGATTAAAAGAATTTATTGTATTATCTCTGTTAAAGAAAATGCAATAAATTATTTAACATGAAAATAAAATCATTTTTATTAATGGTTAGATCTTAAAATTGTATTTTTTATGCAATAAACTTAGAATGGTGCAACAGAAAATTATAAAATAATAAAACTTATGTAAAAATTTTGCCTTTTAATCAAATATTTAAAAAGTTCAAAGTAAATCTATATTTTATAGTTAATTTATTGATAAAATTTTGCCTAATATATGGATAATATATTATTCTTTAACTGAATTCAAATCAATATTTAATCTTACATCCAGAATAAAATTTGGTTTCCTCCATTCTCTTGAGAGTTGACAAAACCAAGGAGTAGAATGGATAAGTAATGAAAAATCTTGTAATGTCAATATTTGCTAACAGTAAAAATAAAAATTTTTTAATAATAAATGAAAGTATTGGATTGTAAAGTGTCTTATAGTGAGTTTACTATGTTATAACACATCTCTGTCCAATAAATAAAAAATTTCTTGGAACAAATGATGTGAATATAAACATCTAGCAATGAGAAATCTCAGGTTATGGTCATCATCATATATAATAAAGGAATAAGCATGTGAGGTATCCATGTTTCTGCACATGTGTGAATTGGACCAGAATTCTGATCAGAAGATCGCTATTACTATTTTCTCTTGCTTTGAATTTTTAATTATGTCTTTTAGAAAATTAAATCCCATTCTCATTATAAATTTTGTTTTAAATTATCATAATTTACTTCCTATTTATGATTGTACACTTCTTTTTCTTATTTGACTTCAATTTCTAGCTTCTTTGATTGAAAAATGTTGGCTGTTCCTGGTCTGAGGGTTCAGTTTGCTTTTGGCACACCGAGACATAAACATTGCATTTAAATAATATTTCATTTATTTCAGAAATTAAAATTAATTTTATTTTAAAATAATAATTATAATTATTACCATCCATGATTATTACATATTTTGGTCCACCAGGGACCAAAGTAGTCTTAAGTCTGTAAGAGCCAATGCACATGCTTTATCATATTTTTATTTTTATTATGGATGACAAGTTATAGTTACATTTAAGGGTTCAGCAGCAAAATCTCAAATTTGACAAATAAGAATAAAGTTTATTTGTTGATGTACCATATTTGGGTATATAGTGGTCAGTAACTAGTATATGATATTTGATGATCTCCATGTTTTTACTGAATTGTATACGAATTTTTTTTACAAATATTTTATCATCCTCTATTATATCTTATAACAATTTTTGTATATGAGTGATAATTTTTAATACAAAATATTTGCTTTGAAATTAAAAAAATTTTTGGCATATTATATCTATATTACTGCAAATGTAATTTTCAAACTTCTTTATTATTTTAAATTAATTATAACGATATGTCAACCTTCAATTTCCAGAATATTTGACAAAGAATGAAGTTTTGTCTATTATAAATTAGAAAATCCTTTAAATAGAAAACTGCATAAAAAGACAAAACATACCATTTATTCCATTAAAAAAAAAGTTACATTCTTCATAAATTACTCAAATTTATTTCATTCCTAGCAAAAGATATGGAAGAAAAAGTATAAAAACAACTTAATAAAAATCCTAAAAAGTGGGCATGACATGCCACTATTTCCTCTCCCAATTCTTTTATAGGTAAGCTTTGTTCCAATCTATTTACTTCAATGATTTCTCTATTTATTATTAACTCAAAATTACTACCTAGAAGTGTTCTAGATAAACTAATTGAAAGAAAATTAGCTTAATTTAGAGTAATAATCTTTGAAGAAATTTGAAATCATATTTATAGTTACAATAACATATATAAATTTTAGTTTATGAGATCATATATTTTATGGAAGGACTCATCAAAATTGCAAGGATAAAAATAAAATATATCAAGATATCAGAATTATTGCTTAAAATATCAAAATTTCAATAAATATATTTAGTTTTTGTGAAATTTTTATAGCATAAAATTTGGGAAAAAATGTTTGTATTTGCCTTTATAAAGTCATTGTACATTGAAATATGATAGAACTTTAGTTTAATAAATTAATAAAAGGAAGGAGTGTCTGTCAATGACAAAATCTATTAAAGTGAAATGTTTTAAAAATAATTTGTAAAGATTTAATCCAGACCTTTGCTAATTAATTTTATTTCTTCTGTCTTAATATTATTATTATTTTGAGTATTATGTTAATTAAAGGATTATTTTACATTTCATATCTTCTACTTTGGAAAATTAGAAATAATGAGCTATGGAATAGAAATGTCATCTTTCTGATGAACTCACTTGACATGTGATGTCATCAATTCTTAAGAAAATATCACTGATCGGATATGAAATCCAGAAGAGTTAAAGAATAGTCTCAATTTAGAAGAGTCTTGATAATTTATAATTGGTAAATAATTATTGTCAAATTGTAAAGAGGATGGCATGAATTGTTTTATCTGTAAATTAGAAATTGAAGTTGTTTGCATGATTCAATGTAAAATGAGGTGAGTAGGAGATTTGTAAACTGTTATTTAAAGGATTTTTTCTACTAGGATAATGAGATGTAATTTAAAACTGCATACTGATTAAGGGCTTTCAATTTTCTTTTGTAATATTGACAACTGATATCTTTATTTTATATTAGAATATTTAGGTAATAGAATAAGATATTTAAGATTTATTATTATTATTGATTAATAAATTTATTGTACTTTTGGATCTTTGGACTGATTAAAAAACACTTTGCATTTCTTCAGATCTATTAAACTATTTTTACTATATGTGCATTAACATATTTTTGTTCTAACAACTGTAAATGTTTTAATAGTTAATATAATTAATCTACTTCTTTCTAAAACCAATTAACATTATAACAGCACTTAATATAGAAAGTAATTTTCATTTTTAAGTTTTTGGTTTATCTTGAGACTATCAGTAATTTATATACTAAATTGACTTATAGAATACAATTCCAGAACATTTTAAATTCAAATTAATACATTTTTTAAATGTCATCATTTAACATTTTATCATTTAATACTTATTTTAAACATTTAACTTATTTCTATATTTAAGTTTTCTTATATAACAAATTTTAATTTTTATTTATAATTTTTGTTGTATCTTATTACTTCACAATAAATTATTCTTCAGCAACAATGTCATGATACTAGGAGTTCTTCAAGACTATTCTCATTTATCACATTGTCAGTTGTTATTCTTTTAGTTATTACTATTGTTTCTGCAGTATTTTCTTGAGTATTCTTTTTAATAAGTTCAGAATAACTGCCTTTTCTTACTGAATTTTTGTATCATTTTCATATGCCCTGTGCTTAATGCAGCTATTTCTTCCTAAAGTTATATGTTCACAGTGTTCTCTTAATCTTATATTGATATTGGAATATATTGAAAGAATTGCAAGGAACTTAAATATAAGTTCCTTGCAATTCTTCCAATATATTCTTCTTGCCTATGCAAAATGTTGTATATAAAGGGATAAAATAGATTCTCACTTTATTCATCTTATCATATTGATCTTTGTCATTTCTTAATGTACTAAAAAAAGAGTTGATTGCATTTTGTTCGCAATTCTTCTATCTTTTTATTCACATTTTTTATCATTTTTGTCTTTTTACTCATTTTTTATCATTTTCTTTATGATTGAGTCATGTGTCATAATAGAATTTTACCTTTACTTTTTTATCCATTATCAGACTTGATTATACTGCATAATCACTCTTCATCTAATAAGAACATAAAGAAATTCAACACTAAATGCAGTTGTGGTTAAACTATTTTACTGTTATGTACATTTTCGACAATACTATTCAGTTGCCATCGTCAGGTTCTACACTATAATAGTTAGCGGTTCCAGTTAATTGGAGTAAAATGCATAAAAAATTATCATCCTATTGAATGAAAATTAGGCTATATGAATAAATAATGTTTTAGTAAAATGTAGTTATGCTATCTTTTAAAACATTTTATCTTCAAAACACTGTTTTTTATTAATAATAAAACCTAGATTTGATCCTGGCCATCTGGGTAGAAAGTCAAACCACTTTAACTGAGTTTCAATGAAAACAAGTCAATGTTCTGGAATTATGTTGCATTTCATCGTGGAAAATTTGGAACCAATTCCAGGTTCTGTACTTCCAGATTTATTCAAGACTGGCCTAGCTTAGCACTGAATCCATTCATCATCATATAACCAACCCACTCTGTGGCCAGCTGGATAGCTCTAGGTAGAAATGTGTTATGCTTCCATTCTGGAGGATCTGGGTTCATTTCCCAGATCTTCCAATATGGAAATGAACCCAGATCTAGTAAGTGTCCAGGCCCAGCACTTTGAATTCCATCCTTCAGATGGCTGATTCCATCAGAATTATGGTAACCTGTAGTGGGCAACAAAACTATTTATTTTTTTGTTTTAATCGTTTTGTTCCCATGGTTACTTACATTGATTTTGGAACTCTATGTTCTAATTTTTTGTATCAAAGTTTGTACTGGTTTAATTCTTGTATTCTATATTTGTATACCTGATGATGATGCGTAAGCATTGAAAACGTTTATATTAAATGTTTGTTGTTGCCTATACACCTGCTGTTCAGTGCTTCCTTATAATAATTTGAGTTATAATGATGCCTATAATGGCCTTGATATGGTTTGTCCTTCAGTATCCAGGAGTATGAAAAATGACAAAATTTAATAATGAAAAATATTGAAAGATTTTTGATTTTTTTAAGATTTTGAATCCCTTCACATATATTCAGGATTCAGATATTACTCAAAAAGTTGATCTGCTGCCTAGGTAACAAAGAAATCCCATATGGCAACAAACTTGATTTAGAATTTATTTCTGAAGATGTTTGAAGAAATTTGAGTTTAACCTGAGCAAGGATATTATTTTCTTTTTCTGTGTAGTTTTACACTGCTTTCCACTGTATAGGTACTAAACAATAGAGCATTACAGCTCCCATCAGAGGTTGCCCACATCTCTGATGGGATCAACTATTGGATGGAGGATGAGATTCAATTGGTCAAGTCTAAACCCCTCTTTAAAAATCTAAAGATGTAGAACCTAGTAATTGAACCCAAATCTTCAAGGGTGGAAGTACAATAGATACTCTTAAACTTATATAAAGGTTATGTTTTTCAGAACTTTAGCAAAATCAGATTTTATGTAAATCAGAAAAATAATTTTTTAACAAAAACTCTGGGGGCTAGATGACTACAGTGATTGTAACTATACAATATTATGGTGTCATATTGCTCCCTGACTGAAAATGAGATAATGCTGCAATGGGATATTGATCCCTGACTAACATGTTCAAATTTGTTATCTACAAATATAGTAGCTATTTATACTATGTATGTGAAAAAATTGTATAAAATATTTTATGTAAAGTTGAATTTATGACGTTATATATTATTTAAGTTAGAGAATGGTTGTATATCATACTTCCACCATGGCCATCTGTCTGAAAAGTCAGAATATCAGATCATGAGAATTTCATCAAGATTCTTGAAGACTGTAATTCAAATGAGCAACAAGCATGCAAAGAGTAAAGAAAATACATTTAGAAAATTCTTTTAGAATTTTTCTTGCAGAATTCAGTACTTGATTTAAGCCATTGTCAAAGACTTGTTCATTACAATTTTCATTATTGAACTTTAATGATTATCCAAATGCTTGGATATAGTTGTAGAGAGAATGTCTTTTTCTCCTTAAACTGTCATTTAATTCATCAGATTTCATATTTTGTAAATAACAGAATAAAGATATCTCATTTTCTTGATCAAACTTTCTTGTTTGGAACTAATCAATCCAAACATTATATTTATGGGAAAATCTGACTCTTTTACATCATCATGCATAACATTGTCAGTCTTAATTCTACCTACGATGTAACCTATTATATATTATTTAATAGGTTTATATTTTCTTTCAGTTGTGTAATTAATATGTTTCAAAATTACAGTGATTCATTAATAATCTGTTCTTGAAAAGAGAGGCAGAGCTGGCTCATTGAAAGGCTAATTTTTTTTAACTTTGTTTTTAATTTTAATATTGATAATCCAAATTATTTTAAAATTTTTTGATTGAATAGTATTATTATATATTTTCAATATTTTCAACTAATTATTGAAATAACAATTAGTAGTTTGGTTACTATCAGTACCTTATGCATATATCATAAGATCTAAAAACTTAGTTTAGACCTTTAAGTTTTTAGACCTTATGACTTCATAATGTTCCTGTTGACTTCTAAAATGTTCCTATATAAATAGATAGTTTGATTAAATAGACTGTTTATACATCTGTTGACTTATCATATATCAACTTATTGGTAAATCACTGTAATAATTTTTATTAATATTTTTCCAGAAAAGATGCAGAAGCAGAATTTATGAATATTTTTTCTGGTGAAGTAAATAATAAGGTAAAGTACATTTTTAATATCTTTGAAATTATTTTTAAAAATTTTTTATATTAATTGGAAATTTTCACAGCTTTTTTAAATTTTCCATGCATGAAATTAATATTTTTTATATATCTGTTAAAATAATTATGCAAATAAATCATAAAAATAGAAATATAATATTTGATTTATTAAAGAGGCAGAAATGTTATGTTTAAAGTTTCCTACTCAAAGTACTTATCATAAGTGGTAGTTGAATTTTTAAGCATCATAAATTTTTTAGAGTGCAATAGATAATACACCTCTATAGATTTATGATGCTTAAAAATTAAATTTTTATATAGTTTTAAAATTTAAATATTTAATAGAAAAAAGATTGTTTATGAAAACAAACAAATATTGTGAACAAGATAAAACTTATGGGAAATATGGGGAAGTATAACTCACTATATAATTAGAAAAATAGTTTTCAGACAAAGTAATTTGACACACTTTTTATCATCAATTAAATGCTAGTGAAATATGAAAGAAATGCTTTCTTTCATATAATCATTTCTTTCATTCATAAAATTTTATAATGTTTGATATATTGAACCAAAAAATTTTTTACAAGATAAATTATGTAACAACATAATCTATAGATGACTAATTCATTTATGCCTCCACATGCTAGACTTCATGTACAGGTCCCAGGATAATTTATGAATTCCATATTTTCAGAATTTTTTATTAGGGTTTGATCCAGGTTTGTTTACTCCCCTCCTGAATGTAGTGGACTCTCTCAACCTATAAACTCTGAAATTGCCACTGCCCATTGGTATAACTTCAAGTTATGGGGCTCCTATGACTAGCTCAGAAGTTTTTATCAGCAAGCTCCCACAATCATGGATGCTATAAGACTATAATTGCATCACTGCACTAATTTATATTGTAAGCTTTTATTCCTTTGGAGGCATAAATGAATTAGTCATCTATAGATTATGTTGTTACATAATTTATCTTGTAGAAAATTTTTTGGTTCTATATTCCAAACATTATAAAATTTTATTAGTTTTTAATTAATACTATGATAAAATTAAAAATATTTGAATCATTTTTGAGAAAGATGTTTTTGAATTTATTTGAAATTTCAATTTTATTGATACATTTTATGATAAGACTTATTTGTAACTATTTGCAGAGAATACCAATTACTTCTGTTGATATTAACCAAAATTTCATAATATAATAAAATAGAGAAAATTGATATTAAACATCTAAAATTCAAAAATTCATAAAAAATTTTGTAAATAAATTTTTATATCTTTTATAATTTTATTTAGTTGAGCCAAAATTCATCAATGTAATTTAAAATGCTTTCATTGTTTTTTTTTAATTTTAAAAAAGTATAATTTTTGCCATTAATAAGTAGTCTGATTGAAAATATCTTTAATAATGGCTAATAATAATAATAATAATAATATAGTATATTATATAAATATCAAAATTATCCAGTAGTACTCAAAAGATGAAGGAATATTGACATACATCAACTATCTATCTTGGCCTATGATAGAATTTGGATAGGAATGCTAACTTAGATAACTCAAAGATTCAAAAGCTTTGCTGTCAGATATTGATATTCATTAACTACTTAATTCAATATTAATATTAATATTGAATATTAATATTGTCATAATTAATAGCAGTGCCTAATTCCTGTGAGAAATATGTTTTGCTACCTTAAGTCAAAAACTAATTTACAATATTTGTTTAGAGTCTTATTTGCTATATTTATATTATAGATAATTCTTGACTTTATCAGTTAATTTGTTCCTGGAGTTTGCTTATAAAGAAGAACTTCAAACCAAGAATCCAATTTCCCATAGATATGATATTAAAACCAGAGGTTCTGGTCTCAGTAATGCAATTTGATTATAGTAAAATTAAGCAAAGGCCAATAAAATCAATAGTTTATGATTTATTTATCTAAAGAAATGAAAACATAGCCTTTAAAATCAAGCAAATTATAACTAATAAAAATTGTCATGTAAATATAAAGAATTTTTACATAAATATAAACCCAATATCAATACTAAATTATATACATATGTATGTGATTTTGAATGCCTTTTCATTAATGTTTACCATTTATTTATTGCAATTAATGTTCATAATTTCAATTTTTTTGATACGTTGATTTCATTGCTTCTGCATTTTGTTATATTTCATACGTTGAATATAGTATTATAAAAGTTTTCTTCATCCTAGATTACAGTTTTCTTTAAATATCTTAAGGATAAATTTACATAGTGTAATAAATCAAGCTCTTAGCAAGTAAAATTTTTGTTTTATTTGGCATAACGTTTTCGGACTAGTTCATGTTCCTCTTCAGTGCCAATACATATACAAGAACAGTATATACAGGATAATCGTAACAACAAAATAAACTAAAAAGAAAAAAAGAACAAAAAAAATTTTTTTTGTTCTTTTATTCAATGAAAAGAACTGTATCTTTTAAGCACAAAAAGATACAGTGGAAAGCAGTGTAAAACTACACAGAAACTACACTCCTCTTTTTTAGATTTCTTTCTCTGGATCTAGAAATCCTAGCTATTTGTTTTTCCTACGGCATTAAATGAAACATCATTATAAAGATCTTTTCATGCAGACTTCAGAATATATCCTGTCTATTAGATAGCTTTTATGCAATATCAATGTTTTATAAAAACTACAATAAAAAGCTATGAATCACTTTTTGAGATTTACTTAAGTAGGCATTTTTAATTATTAAAAATATGATGAATTTGATTGGTTTATTGAATATTTCACTATTATTGCTATTTATCTATTGAAATGTGTTATTGAAAATTGGCTAAAGATGTCATTATCAGACTATCAAACTATGGGCAATGCATATATAAATAATCCTATATTAATAATGTTTGCACATACTGAATTAAAACTCATTGTTTTAACTTCAAATTATATTTTCAAAAATAATTAGAAATAGGTATTATGGATACAGTAACAACTTTTACTTATAAAACAAGTTTACAAATTTTCAAGCTAACTCTAACTTCTAATATTCTATAATACAGGAATACCTCGTTTAGTACGGTTAATTGGTTCCTGTAAAATACCATATTAAATGAATCTGCACTGAGTGAAACATTATTCCAATAGGAAAATAAGTAATTCGTTCTTATCAAATTTTGTTAAAACAAAAAAATCTGTATATTTACGTAAAATTAATGAAAAATAATAAAAGGGTGAAAAGTAAAGATAATGAAACACTTTTATTGCTTAATGTTTACAAAATG